>ML856192.1:0-15781 GCA_009831015.1 Picea engelmannii | reverse complement strand
ACTTTTATGTTTGTAGGGTTAACCAACTAGTTCAGGATTAGGGCCTTGGATTAGGTTGGAGAGGAAACTCTTCAAGGCCATTAAAATCAAACATTGGAGTTTGAGTTAGGGAGTGTCCAAGTCCAGTATCGTGAAAGTTATCCCAGACCCCCCTCTAACACAGGGGATAAACACAAGGTCACGTGCGAAAAGGTAGCGGAGATAACCCCTCCAAAGCTGGACCAATCGTAGTGGAGAACACATATAGAGGGCTTGTCTTGGGATTCCGTCGATTGCATTTTCCACGGGGCTTCATGGGTCTCGAATCCATTCGAGGTCCTCAGTTGTCTTCTGGACCACTTGCTTTCGATACCCTTGAAAGGTTTCGGGCTCGATACCCTTCTCATTGTGGTCTACCCGACTTTCGACTGTACCCGCCTGGTGACTGTTCACGTGCTGGCAACCTAGTTGCCTATATTTTTTAGGGACATACACAGGTGACTGCGGGGGTATACCACGGTACCTAGGATAGACATCGGGCCACACTTTGCAGAGTATACCTGGAGGGTGCTTCCGTTTTCGAGTTTCACTTGCACTGGTAAGTTGCTCTAGTGTTGGTTGTTGTAACTGTTCTTCCAATTAATTTAGTGTTTGCCTATCTTATTTTATTTAGTGTTTGTAAATCAACATTGGACTTTTTTAGTGTGTGTTACTTTTGAACGTTCAGACTACCCTAGAGTGTCTTTGATCTTCTCACACATTGGAGGATCACGAGCTCCGCTGGTCACAAAGGCTTCTTGGCCTGTCGCCAGTTACATTGGAGCCACCCCCTCCACCATTAAGGCGAAAGCTAGACCAACAAGGGTCTTTTGCAGCAACCGGGTCACAAGCAATTGTGCCTGACCAACATCCGGAGGAATCGACCGTTTTGGACCTTGGAGCGAACGCTCTTGGCCCGGTTGAAACCCCAACCACTGATTTCTTGGCACCTTTCATCGTACCAATTCAATTTTACGAGCACCAAATAGTGTCACACACAACAATGGAAACAAATGCTGTTACTCCTTCTGGGAATTCTTCAATTCCCACTACGGTTGTCACCACAAGAAAGTTTTCACCTCCTAACCAACCATCACTGGTCCAAGCCACCATGGTATCGACCACCTCTACATCGCACAGTGGTCCGATCCCGTCTTTGGCGTCGGCCACAACCCCTTTCACACCAAGTGTGACAGGCCCTTCGTTCTCATATGGGATGCCTAGTTCGGGTACAAGTCTTGTACTTTCCTACTTCACTTTACATACTTCAGGTCTGGGGGCAGGGAGCTCTAGCGCTCCTCTGCAAGTTCACATGGGGGGCACTCTTGTTCCTTTTAATGCTTTCCCTTACAGAGGAGGTCATATATCTCCTTCGTCCCCTTCACTCGGTGGCTCGCATCAACAATCCGCCGGGCAACCTACACACCATAGTTTATTTGGAGTGGGGAGTCAAGGACCACCTTCGCATAATATGCCGGTAGGTTCGACACCATTTTCTTTGATCGAAACATTTGGTAATAACGCCTTCTCGTCAGCCGCCTTCCCGACTGGGGGCAATCCCAGTTTTGGACAACCTATTCCTATGCAGGGTACTAGTCCTGCACAGGGGGAAAACCTAGGAACTTCTTCCGCATCAGGGCCTTGGAATTCTTGGCAGGGATCCATTCCCTCGTCTGGAATGCTGATTTGGGATAATTCTTTCCACAATCAATGGAACCCTGGACAAACTACTATGCCTATCCCCACGTGACCAACATGGGAAACCCTTCCCAAAGTCCTTCGAATGTAATGCATGCCCAACCATCTATGTCCTATTTTGGAAATCAACCGATGATGTCTCCACATACGCAAAATCCATACGCTGATCAGGGCCATGGTTTCTACCAGAATCCGGGCCAGCAGCCAAAATTTTCCTGGCAACCTGGTGCCAGTCAAACCCCAGGCCCCTTTTTCCCAGGTTATCACCAACAACCCAAACTACCCTTCCTGGCGACTTTGCACTTGCCAGATTTGACAAGGTTGTTGAATGACCCTATTTGTCATGATCCGCGTTGGCCTCCTATGCCGATGAAGTTGCCTTTGGACATCCCAAAGTTCGAAGCCAAGCCTAACGAAGATCTAGGAGATCATGTGACTACCTTCCATCTTTGGTGCTCATCTAATTCGTTGAAAGACGACTCTGTACAGTTGTGATTATTTCAACATACTCTATTGGGAGTGCCGCGAAATGGTACATTGAGCTCGATCTCTCAAGATACTCTTCCTTCGACAAACTGGCGATGGATTTCCTAAACCATTTCCAGTTACCTGTGAGATACAACACTGGCACAGAGCTGCTTGCCAATTTCGAACAGACAACAACATACCATATCTATGATCACATCCGAGAATGGAGACGCCGGAAGAGTTTAATTAAGGTGCCAATCCCACTAGCATTCCTGCTTGAGTGGTTCCTTAAGTCTTTTGTCTCGCAGTTATCCAAAGACGTCGCGACGTCGGGAGTATTATCCGAAGAAGATGCCATCATGAGAGCTCAACAATTTGAGCTCATCTATTCTCAGTCCGGTTTATTATACAACATCTTACCAGATGCGCCACGCTCAATACTTGATTAAACTAGATAGAGAGTTGGACCACATGCCGATGGTATTGTTGGCTCAGCACAAACAAAGCCCGCTGAGCAATTGACGAAGCAGTTGCAACAGTTATCTATACAACACACAACGGCCAACCAAACTACTACTTTGGCTGCTCCCCCTACCAACGTCAGAGGTACACACAGTGTAATCGACTAACCCAAAGGCCACCCAGCAGCCCGAAGGAAAGAAAAAACAACGAAAGAAGGGTAAGGGGGATAAAAAACCTACCGATAATGCTGGCGGGGACAACACTAAGAAACGAAAGGTGAGGTATCCATGAAACTTGTGCGCGGAAGACCACCCAACCCATCTATGTCCTCGGCTTGAAGAAGCCCAAAAGTTTGTGACGCAACAACAGTCTGCTGTGTTAACCAATCCATTTCAACATGGGAAAAACCTGACCCAATCCTCTACAAGCGCGGAAGGGAGCAGTTAAGGACCCTCTCTGCCTTCGAACAATCTCGCATCTGTGAATGTATATATGATGAAGGGTGATGCTTTCATATCCACTAGAGCGCATGACTAGAGTAAACCAATCACTTCTAAGAAGGGAAAAGAAGCCTAACTCCCATCTCTTCCTCTACAGATTGAGAAGACGTTGGGCGAAACAATGACACACATCCCCAAAGGCGCGTTCAAAAAATATTCTCACAACCTAAATGCAAGGGCCGCCCATAACTATTCTGTGGTGGAAGATTTATCACAAACCCCTTGTGCGATGTCTGCTTTGGAGGTCCTCCAAAACTGCCCTTCCCAGAGGAAAGCCTTGTTAACCACTTTAGGATCTACCGAGACTTGTAATCCGGGTACAATCATGCTGGATACAACTGACCTAAAACCTCGTCTTCCTTACCACGTCGTGTTTCAGATAGTAGTGGCTTATCCCACGAAAATTTTTACTCGGAATATCTTTCGCATGGTGGTTGATGAGGGCACCTCAACATGCGTCATGTCGTTGGCATGTTGGAAGGCCATTGGCCAACCCGTTTTGTCTCCGTCACCTACTCTTCTCACGACTTTCGACGGCTGTTCGTTTCGACCACATGGTATCCTTCCTTCTTTTCCCGTGCAGTTAGGAGGGAAGACTGTGTGTGTCAAAGTAGAGGTAGTCGATGCACCCCTCGACTATAACCTCTTATTAGGAAGTAGTTGGACTTATTCCATGCAAGCTGTGGTTGCTACAGTTTTCTGGGTCTTGTTATTTCCACATGAGGGCCAGATAGTGACCATCGATCAATTGTCTTTCTCTAGACCTGACCCTGCATTGGGGGCATCCACGGTCCCGATGATTGATAATACTCAACCATGTGTCGTCAACGTAGGGGTTGGTTTGTGCCCATCTTTGATGGGTACCTTCGATTACCCGCCCCCTCAAGGTGATATCAAGTTTATCTCCAATCACCATAAGGTTGATATTTTTTAAGTTTCGTCGTTCCGCATGACTTACTTCGACGATCCGTTGATACTTCCTTCCCCATCGGCCACGATGGATGGGACAGGGCACCCGGGCATGTCCATTCCCTTGTCCACAGCTGAGGTAGCATACTCTTCAATCCAACAAGCTTCAACCAACACTGATCCAACTCTTGCACAAGAGTTCGATCCACTTCTAGAGCCTATTTGGGCTCAGGGTTCTCTCGCTGACACCGATTCAGTAGACTTAGTCTTGCCCTCTGATGAAGCTATAATTGAAGCAATGACTAGTCCGAACAAACCCTGGGATGATCTTCATCACAGATCATATTTCCTCCTAGAGTTAAGCAGAATCAAGGCCGAAGAATTCACCTTGACTATGATTGGAGATAGGCCTTGTCCTATTAATCCCTTAGCTACACAAGAGATCTATGCTGAGGGTAATATGACAACCATTGCTGAAACGATACCTATCAATATCTCCAGAACCCCTGGCGTCATAGACAATGTTTTCTTTGGAGCATACTGCTCCCCCGAGGAGATGCCAGGCATTGACCCACAAAGAGTCGATCATGAGCTAACTTTGTTGTTTTTCAAGCTCGCTTTGAGATCCGAAAGAAACATCCGGCGAGACTGCATTTATGCTTTTCAATCTCGTCTGAATTAACTGAGAAAAGTAACCTCAACGGGTCTTCTTTTAAGCCCTTTTCAGACCCTCTAAACATGAAAAGATCGCTGAGCGATCTTGTGGCCTTTCACGCTTGTTAAACTGAAATTTGAAGTCACATCTATTCGGCGGTAGTTTACTCCTTTTTCGGTCTGGACGGTCAACTGTACGAACAAAGGTATACTCTATAGAACTTCCGTTCTTTAGAAGAGTACTCTCAGGTATAATTTTACCCCTTTTTCGGGCCTGAGGGACTAAACTTACGAAAAAGGAACCCCCGCGGAGTCCATAGTTAAGCTCTTTTCAGACTCCCTAAAATTGAAAAGATCGTCGAGTGACCTTATTCTTTCACACTCATTAAATTGGTCCAGAAGAACATTCCTGACGGAGTCCATAGTTAAGCTTTTTTCAGACTCCTTAAAAATTAAAAAATGGCCAAGTGATCTTGTCCTTATCACACTCGTTAAAATGGTTTTGAATAGACATCTTGTCGGTGCTAGTTTACCCCTTTTTCAAACCGACTAGACTATCTTCGAAAAATGTACCCCAATGGAGTCTCCTTTTATGTTTTTTCAGACTCTCTAAATATGAAAAACCATCGAGCTTACCTTCTCTGGGCTCGTTAAACTTACATCGAAGGATGTTACCATTGTGTGTTTTGTTAACCACATTTGCATACCTTATACCCCAACCTTGTAACAGTTTGCTTCTGCGTTTTAACACCCTTGGCCCCTGGTGGATTTTTTTCGAGTATCATGGGTTAGGAGCATGCCAAGGATTTATGCAACCTTGGATAACAAGTAGGTAGAGTATCAATCTCCCATGATTGAAGTGGAAGGTAAGATAAATAAGGAGCCCATAACAATTTTAATTGATTCTAGAGCTGGCCATAGTTACATAAATGCTAACATTGTTGAAAGATTTCACTTGCAAAGAAGTAAGCATAAGAAATATTGGTTAGTTCAGTTAGCCATGAGGGATAAGAGGAAAATCAATGAGTTGGTTAAATATTGTTTGATAGATATGAATGGACTCAATACAAAGGTGGATGTAAATATCATACCATTGAGTTCATACGATTGTCTAATTAGCATGGATTGGTTGGAGAAACATCATGTTGTCCTAGACTATTACAACAAGACAATCATGTGTCTTGATGAGGAAATGAAGCAAGGAAAGATTCAAGGCATTCCAAGAGTTGTAGATGTTAGAGAGATTTCATCTATGTAATTGAAGAAGAGATTCAGGAAAGGATGTCATATGTTTGTAGCCCATATGGAGGAGGAAGCCAAAGACAAAGTGGCAAGCATTGAAGACCATCCACTTTTGAGGGATTTTGAATATATTTTTAGAGAAATTTCAGGACTACCACCAAAAAGAGACATTGATTTCTCTATTGATTTGGTGTCAGGAGCTGCCCCAATGTCTAAGACAACTTACAGAATGGGCACACCAGAACTAAAAGAGTTGCATATGCAGCTTGAAGAAATTTTGAAGAAGGGGTACATACGCCCAAGTGTGTCACCTTGGGGAGCCTTGGTTCTTTTTGTGAAGAAGAAGGATGGAAACTTAAGGATGTGTATTGATTTCAGGCAGCTTAATAAGGTTACCATAAAGAATAAGTATCATTTTCTAAGAATTTATGATTTGTTTGACTAGCTGAAAGGTGCAAGAATATTTTTCGAACATTGACTTGAGATCAGGTTATCACCAAGTAAGGATAAAGGAAGAATAAATCAACAAGACAACATTCAAAACAAGATATGTGAATTATGAATTCATAGTAGTGCCATTTGGGCTATCAAATGCTCCAACATTTTTTATGTGCCTGATGAATGGAGTGTTCAGGGAGTACCTGTACAAGTTTGTGATTGTGTTCTTATATGATATCATTGTCTATTATAAATCATAAGAGGAACATGAACAACATTTAAGAATGGTGTTGCAAGTTTTAAGAGAGAATAAATTGTAAGCTAAGCTAAGTAAGTGCATCTTTTACCAAAAGACGATTCACTACTTGGGGCATATAATTTCAGCAACAAGGATAGAAGTTGATCCTGAGAAGATAGAGGTCATTAGAGGATGTACAACACCAAAGAATGTGACATAGGTCAAATCATTCATGGGTCTTTCCGGTTATTACCGAAGATTCATAAAAGAGTTCTCAAGGATTGCAAGTCCAATCACTTATTTGCAAAAGAAGGGAGTGAAATTTGAATGGACTTCCAAGTGTGAAGAGATTTTAAAACAGTTGAAGGAAATATTGACAAGTGCACCAATATTGAAGATTTCATATCCAAATGAATATTTTGTTGTGTGCACCTACGCATGCAAGGAAAAATTTGGTGGAGCTCTCAGTCAAAGGGACCATGTGGTATGCTACGAGTCCAGAAAATTAAAAGAGCATGAGAGGAATTATGCTACACATGACTTGGAGTTAGCAACAATTGTACATACATTAAAATTGTGGAGGAATTACTTTATGGGTAATAAATTCGAGCTAAGAACAAACCAATGTGGTCTGAAACATTTTTTTGGACAACCAACACTAAATGCAAGATGAACTAGATGGATTGAAATTCTGAGTGACTATGACTTCAAAATTAAGCACATAAATGAAAAGAAAATCAAGTAGCTGATGCACTCAACAAGAGAGCTCATGAAGTGCATGTGGCAGCCATCAACATGTACAAGAAATATTTGAAAGATAAAATTATTGTAGCAAAAAATTCAAATAAGAAACATGTGAAAATAAAAGAAACATTATAGCAAGGTAATTTTCAGTAGAAATTTGTTTTTTATGAGCTGAAAGAAGATGAAATTCTCATGTACAAGGGATGTCTCGAATTCCAATGAATTGAAAAATGTAGTTTTGAAGGAAATGCATAATGTTCCATATGACGGGCACCCAGAATATCAAAAGACAATTGCAGTGGTGAGAAGCCAATACTTTTGACCGGGAATGAAGAAAGAAGTGGCTAATTACATAGCCAGATGTCTAGAATGCCAAAAAGTGAAGACATAGCATAGACATCCATCATGTTTACTACAACCATTGCCCATTCCAGAATGGAAGTGGGAAGTAGTTTGATCGACTTTATCACAAAGCTGCCCAAAACAATGAAGCAACATGATTCCATCATGGTGGTGGTGGATAAATTAAATAAATCAACACATTTTATTCCAGTAAATACTACACACAAGGCAACAAATATTACAAATATCTACATGAAAGAAGTTGCTAGGCTACATGGAGTATCTAAGGAAATAGTTTCAGATAGAGATCCAAAGTTCACATCCAATTTTTGGAAGGGTTTGTTCAAGGGATTTGGAAAAAAATTGAATCTTAATACAACATATCATCCAAAGTCAGATGGGAAAACATAAATGACTAACAAGATAATTGAGGACATGCTTAGAATGTATGTAATGGATCAACCATCAAAGTGGGAAGATTATATTAATTTAGTTGAATTTTCCTACAACAATGGGTATCAAGCCTCATTAAATATGAGTTTGTTTGAAGCATTGTATGAAAGAAAATGTAACACTCCGGTGAGTTGGGATAATCCAACAGACAGAGCAGTTGTTGGGCCAGATTTGTTGAAGTAAATGGAAGAGAAGATGACAAGGATAAAGCAGAATTTAAAGGCTTCCCATGATAGGAAATTTTTTTATGAAGACAAGAATACAATTTTTAGATATTTTAAAGTGGGGGAACACATGTTTTTGAAAGTGAAGGATAAGAGAAGTTTTCTAAGATTAGGAAGTTTCTCGAAGTTGGAAGAGAGATATTGTGGAAATTTTGAAATATTAGAAAAGATAGGTTCAGTTGCATACATGATAGCATTGCCTTCATCCATGAGAGTTCATAATGTATTTCATGTATCATTATTAAAGAAGTATGTACCTGATCCTAACCACATAATTGATTGGAATGTGATCCAAGTGGAGCACAAAGGGGATTTTTGGGTGGAACTAGTTCACATCATGGACCGGAAAGTCAAAGTGCTCAGGAACAAAGCCATAGGGCTGGTAAAGGTTTAATGGACCTGCTACGGTCCTGAATATGCTACATAGGAGCATGAATAAAAAATGCAGGAAGAATACCCAAAAACTTTTGACAATTTTGAAGAAGGTAGAATGGAAGACTCCATTTTGGAAAGCTAGAGTTCCAGAAGCACATCTCAAAGTCCTAGCCAAATGTGTTGGGGACCTTGATAAATGAATGGATCATTCTTTGGGTTAGCCTTGATAAATGGATGGTACATCCCTTGGGTTAACCCTAATAAACGAATGGTGCATTCCTTGGGTTAACGAGTTGAGAGGAACATGAGATTGATGGTTGGAGCTGCTATTGGAGTTGTTAAATTGTAGAATTTTTATTTCTAAGTGTTGTGATGTAAATTTGCATATATATATATATATATATATATATAGCACATCAAGGACGAAGCAAAATTGTAGGGGAGGGGCAATGTAACATCCCCATTATAATCCCCAGTTTAATTAATGCTTATGTGGATGTAATATGTGGCTACGGAAAAGTGATGTAATATGCAAATTGCATTTCAATGTTTTAATAATGAAAATGTGATGCGAGATGCTCAAAGGACTTGGACAAGAAATGGGGGTTGAATTAATCCAAAAGAGAGGGAAGTGTCTAGGATAATGGCCAAGAGGGGTCAAAGGGGGAAATACCCATGTATACTAATTTAATCCATTTTCCTAAACTTGCTAATTGTATATGAACTTTCCGATTTATGATTGAGTTTTCCCAAAGCCAATCATTGAATACATGTAAGAGGGTGGGTGTAAGTGGTCACATCCTTGAGTTATTGGGAACATGGGGGTTGAGTACAATCCACTTGGGTAAGAGTGTGAGAGAATAAAGGCAAGCCACAAGAGAGGAAATTCGGTTGGGACAAGCAATTTTTAGTCAATCAAGTTTTGTGCATGGGAAGGAGGAAAGAGAGTTAGGAGCTGGTGCAATTTGGAGAGTGAATTATAGAGCAGACTAGAGTGTAAATAGAGTGAATTGGAGTTGGAAAAATGAAGAGCCAAGTTGTCAGGCCTGAAGAGTGAACTCCTATGTGAGTTGCACTAAAAAAACAAGTGTTTTCTATTGGTTTGCTGATAGGTTTCCTAGAAGCAAGTTCCCTTGAGTTCCTAGCTACCTGTGCCAGAGAGACCCTGATAAATGAATGACACATTCCTTGGGTTATCTTTGATAAATTGATGGTACATCCCTTGGGTTATCCCTAATAAATGAATGGTACATCCCTTGGGTTATCCCTGATAAATGAATGGTGCATTCCTTGGGTTGGGCAGGTCAGGAGGAAGAGAGATAGTAGAAAAATCGAGATAGCTATAGGAGAATATCAGTTGGGTTATGAGTTTTATGAGTTGTGAGTGGACTGTGAGAGACCACCCTCTTTTTTGGATTACTAGCCTCAACTCAGGGTTGATTCGCTATTGAGATTTGGAACAACCAGTCCATGGTTGGGTGGAATGCTCGTCCCAAGCAGCTGGTTGCACCATTCTTGTTTAAAGATAAGTGTTTTATCTTTTTTTTGAGTTATTTGCATGAATTATTGTTGTGCATGAACTCTGTGTAAATGAAAATGACTTATATGCTGCTGTAATGAGTGGTTTAACTGCATTTCATGTTGATTATTAGCATGCTTTAGATGCATATGTTTTATGGTTTAATAAAACAACTAAATCTATTTTAAATTTGTAGCTGTAAGCTACAAGAAATAGACTAACAGTAAAATAATTACTTTAGTTAGTATAAATTTAATTTTTATGTGTATTCCACACCGTAATATTCCTTGGTTGGTGGGCTTGGGAACGTTACACTATGGTATCATAGTTGTAAAAAGGAAGAGTTTTATGTGTCATGGCCCAACCTGGGTGGCTAGGTACGTTACAAGGTGGTATCAGAGCTATAAAAATGGAGAGTTTTATGTGGCATGGCCCATCCTGGGTGGTTGGGTACATTACAGTAAATCCACCTCACAATGCCATTGTAGAGAAAGATTTTAGGTCTAGTAGCTATTGCGTACAATTCACTCTTTTTAATATTCTCATAGACCACCAAATCTTCGTCTTCCTTTGGGAGAAATTTTTTGATTAAGATTATGTACATCTTGTTCCAGGTGGGGCATCCTTTGACTCCAATGAAATAGTTGGTGTTTGTCAATAGTAATTCCCCATTGTTGAAATTCAGTCTCTGTTGAAATGGAGCTTTTTCTTTGATTGGTTTTAGGGGTAGAGGTGCTAGTTTATGATTTCCAGCAAATAGTCGGCATTCTGAACATGCTCGTACCTTCTTGTTTACTTCCAAACATGCTCATACCTTGTTGTTTACTTGGGAAAATAAAGTAGGCCAATAAAATCCACTTTGTAGAATTTTGTGAGTAGTAGCCTTCCATGCATAATGACCACCACGATGTATCTTGATGATGTGTATTAATCATGTTATTTGTTTCATACTCTAAAAAACATCTTAGTAAAACCACAACATGGTCTCTCTAGTACAATACTCCCCCAATTATACAATACTTTGCTACTTTTAACTTGAGAGAGTAGGCTTGTGACTTGTTTAAATAATTTGGACATTACTGATTCTAAAGGTAATAAACAATGTCCCCATACCAAATAGAAGTCACAAAAAAGTTATCGATTTCTAGATATGGGGTTCGGGAACAATGTCCTTGATTGTTTATCCCAAGTTTGGCTTTCAAATTCTACATCCAGATTTATATCAACAATTTGATTTATACACAGTGCTCTACATTTTGACTTTGCCATCAACTTTGCTAGTCCTTATCTATTGATCAATTTAGTTGGATTCATTTATAGATCATATTCTTGGATTTTAGCAATCCGTTTTCCTCTCCTTTATTCATTGTCATGCTGTGCTAATATGCCCTTGACAACTGAACAAGGAAAAAAATAAATAATCTTTGACTGTAAAATGTAATTTTGAAAAGCTTTCAAAGATTTAACTAGAGAAAATGCTTATTTTTCCATAGTGTTATATTTTGACTCTAGATCACACATAACTCTACCAAAGAATGCCATGGGATGTTCATACCCATCTTGAATTTTTACAATAATATAATTGCAATGGTGTGCAATGAAGAGAAAGGAAAAATAATAAATTCCTTGGTATAATTTGGACTTACATGCACTAAATCTTTGGTTAAGGCTTTCTTAATCTAGTGAAAATAATATCTCATTGTTTCTATCCATTTTTATTCACTTCCCTGTTATAGCACAAAATGACAAACCTATGCATTTGTTCCATGGCCTAACCCTTTCCCTTGGCTTGCTAGACAAATTCCCAACTTGCCTCATGCAAATCATCTAAAAAAACATGTATTTTGCACATATCCATGGTCTCCTTTAATGAAAAGCATGGACATCCGTGACTTGCCAGTGTAACACCCGTGGATGCCCTAAAAAATAAAAATAAAAAAAATATTTTTGAGTTTTCGGGCGAGTTTTTCGGTTGGGCTCATTTCCCAACATTCCCATTCCCGTACAAAATGGATTCCAACTTTCCTAACCCTTTGGGAAAGATATAAAATCACCATTAAGGGATAGAATGGGGAGTAATATTTTGGTGCAAGGTTATGCTATCCAAATATAACAAGCTTCCCTATTCCTTTTATCCTCTAAGTGTCATCCCCAACTTAGAAACTCCTTTTCCAATGTTTCTTCCTTCTAATAGTCATAAGGTGTCTCCTTATCCTTATTGGGCTATTCGAGGAAGAGTCTCATAGCTGAGTAGATGCTTGAAGGATCTGTGGAGGAACTTGAGTAGTTGGCTCCGAAGCAGTGCCAAAAGCGAGTTAGGTTGTAACTAACTTTGATATTTGGTGTTAATAGAAGAGTTCTCTTTCCCTCCAATTTTGTGTTCATTGCAGTATCGTATGTTATCTTTCTTCATATTTACTTTGGGTATAATACATGATATGTATACTGTTTGATTGTATAACTACCATTTGTGTTGGTTCTGGAAAAGAATCAGGAGCTCTTCGAAAAGCAGGATCGGGGATCGGCATCAAACAAAAGATTCAAGGTGCACACTTTCTCCTTCTTTCCTTCCTTACTCTCTCCTAACAAAAGTAGTTATCTTTTAGTTTGCATATTTGTTTGTGAGGGAATATTTCAGTCTTCTCAATTCGGTCTCGATCTGCTGTGACTTGACCCAAAGTCACGGGGGAAATATCCCATCAACATTCCCTTCTTTAACATATCTTTTATCTCCTTTACAATTTCTGCAAAATTAGGAATGAAGCATCTTAAGAAATTAATCTTTCCCAGGAAAGATTGAATTTCCTATTTATTCCTTGGGAAAGATATAGATTTTATTGCTTCAACTCATTTAGGGTCAATTTTAATACCATTTTTAGTCATCATGTGCCCAAGAAGCTTACCTTCTGACATAGAAAAATAGGATCTCTTTGGGTTTAAAGATAGGCCGTACCTCCTACATTTGAAAAAGAACTTTCTCAAATGATCTTGATGTTGCTGATCCTACTTAGAAAAAACTATCACACAATCCAAGTAAATCACTATAAATTTGTCTTTCTCATTTGCAAAGGCTATATCCATACCTCTTTGAAAGGTCGCCCATGCATTCCTTAACTTGAAAGGTATTGTTTTGTACATGAATGTTCTCCATTGAGTTGTGAATGTCGTTTTATAACTATCATATTTGTGGACACAAATCTAATTATATCCAAAAAAAAATCATCCATCATGGATATCCTTTGGGAACCAACTACCCTTTGTAATACATGGTCCATATTAGGTAATGGGTAATTATCTTTTAAAGAAAACTGATTTAAGTTTCTGAAATCCACAGAAAGGTGGATTTCACCATTCTTCTCTTGAATAGGTCTAAATTTTCTACCCATTCATAATATATTAATGGGATAATGATATTGGCATCTAGTAATTTTTAACCTCATTTTCAATCATAGGAAAGAGTAAAGGATTAACCTATCTAAGATTTTTATTGAAAGGATTTATTCCCTCCCTTAATGGTATCCTATTCTAGATAATGGAAGTATCATATGTCTTAAGATCCTCTTAGCTTGGGGAAAAAACATCTATGACATATTTACAAAGCTTAACATACCTCTAAGATAATTAATTGGACAATTTGATAATCCTTGGTTGCTCTTCTGTGCCAAGATTCACATCCTTTACTTCTTCAACCCATGGTTTCAAAATTGGCTTCATAATGGCATCGTTCTAGTCAAATAACTTTTCGAAGGGAATACGACCCCTAGGAATGTAATTGTTTTGAAGCTACACAATGTTATGATTAGCAATTTGATTAACATCTAGATTTAATTTACTTTTTTCTTATACATCTTCTTCATCTTCATCAATATGACTAGAAGAAAATTCCCCAACCATATCTATAAATATTTTGATTTGTTGATTAGCCTCAATTACTTTCCCGTGCTTGACATTATCTAGAATCGATGGTCGATACATAATTTCCACTTCATATTTAAGATGAGTTACATTTGGTGTCCTAAAAGCTGCTACAGCGAAAGCTAAAGAATCAACTATTTCATTCTTTTCTCTGGGAATTGATGTAAAATTAACTGCTGATAAGTAATTCTCTTATAAATCCCGGACTTGATTTTTGTAGGCCCTTAGACATGGATGCTAGATTTGGAATTTAATTTTCACTTGATTTATAACAAGTTCTGAGTCCCCAAAAATAGACAGATTCAAGATATTCATTTTCCTGGTTGCTTCAATCCTTAGAACCGAGGATTCATATTCAACGACATTATTTGTTGTTTCAAAATTCAACTTATAAGATAAAGGAACTGATTCTCCAGTAGGATATAAAAATACAATTCCTACGCCAGACCCCTCTTTGGATGACGAGTCATCAAAGAACATATTCCATATACTATTTTCATTAGGTTAACTCTGGTTAACAACTTCATATGATACATTTTAATGTACATCATTTTCTGAAATTAATAATACAAAATTAGCAAGCTCATCATCAATTTTTTTTTCTTTCATATATTGGATAATTCTGTGGTTTTTGTGCATAAAAAATTGTAAATGTGAACCGGGATTCTCCATACAATCTCCTAGTATGTCCACCAAAAATAGGTATGACAACGTAAGATAAATCAAGCTGCAAGGTTCCTCCTAATTTTTCACCCCATGACCTGGACAATAACATTCCATAACCAACTAGAACATCAACTACTACCACATTCATTATTATCTCTTACTTGGAGTTTGTGCTAGATTAAACACTAGGTCTTTTATTAACCCAATGCATAGGTCTTTTATTAACCTAATGCATTGAACTTTCTTTGAGTCAAAAGTATATAAATTTTTATATGGTTTTGTAACATCTAGACCCAATTTCTCCATTATATCTTTGGGCATCAAATTACATGATTCCCCTGAATCCAACATGAAATTAGGATGTAGTTGGTCATGAATAGTAAGACTAACATAAAAAGGAGCTATTAAATTTTCCTCCTTTTACAAATATGGCCCCATGTATACTTTTGGTGAATCATCTTGATTATTGATAGAGTTGAAAGAGCTTGTATTCTAGAGGTGAATCATCTTGATTATTGATAAGTTGAAAGAGCTTGTATTCTACATAGAAACCTCTTTGCTTATATGATCCGTTGTGGATTTGTCTGCATCTTTTTTATTGGTCTATACTTTATTTGTTACTTTAGTGGTAGAATTTTGTGATGGAATTGTTCTTGGCCTTAAGCCATATTTATGCTGCAATTCTTCTAGCACTATGTCAACAAAACATCTATACTAATTAGCCCATATATTCTCCATGTCTTGTTCTAACATATTTATATTCTGATTAAAAGAAATCATATAATTTTGATAATCTTGTTCATTTAAATGTATATAAGATTCTTTGCTCTCTAACCAATTTACTTCAGGTACTTCACTAGACTCATCGATAAATTCTTTCTCATTAATTTCTTCATAATACTCCTCCATTGCATTG
>WSFP011392698.1:0-27812 GCA_009831015.1 Picea engelmannii | reverse complement strand
TATGTACAAAAGTAAACAAAAATGGGTATGCATGTTTCATGGCATCCTCCATTTCCCATGTAGCCTCATCTGGGCCAAAGTATTTCCACTGCACCTTGACCGGTGCAATGGTTTTGTTCCTGAGTGGGGTTTCCTTCCTATCTATTATGCATTGAGGTTCTGGCAGGAATTCTCCCTCTAGTTCCACCTAAATCACACACCAGTCAATTATATGATTAGAATCATGTACATATTTCTTCAATAACGAAACATGGAAAACATTGTGTGCCTTCACTATGGGAGGAAGCGCTAATCTATAGGCTACATGTCCCACTCTATCAAAAATTTCAAAGGGTCCACAATACCGAGGTGCCATCTTGTCACAAGCTCCCATTCTCAAGGATGTTTTCTTGGGTCTAACTCGAAGATACACATGATCCCCTGTTTTGAACTCTCTAGGAGTCCTCTTTCTGTCTGCATAGATTTTTTGTCTATCCTGAGCCACTTTCAGATTATGTTTTATCTGAATTACTTGTTGTTCCATTTCTTTCAGTATATCTATCTCGATTGTAATTCTGTCTACTAGGTTATCCCAGTTTATTGGAGTCTTTCACTGTCTACCATAGAGGGCCTCAAAAGGGCTCACCTCAATGACTCTTGGTAGCCATTGTTGTAGGAAAAATCTACCAGTGGTAGGTAGTCTTCCCACTTCTTAGGTTGATGCATTACATGCATTCTTAACATGTCCTCTAACACCTGGTTTACCCTATCCATATGTCCATCAGTTTGAGGGTGATAGGCTGTACTAAATAGCAATTTAGTTTCAAAACCAACAAACAGAGATTTCCAAAAGCTTGAAGTAAATTTTGTATCTCTGTAAGATATGATCTCCTTAGGCATGCCATGAAACCTAGATATTTATTTCATGAAAATACTGGCAATATCTATTGCCTTGCAAGTTGACTTGATGGGAATGAAGTGAGCAACCTTGCTCAATTTTTCCACGACTACCATGATGGCATCATTTTGTTTGGCTGATTTTGGTAATATTGCGATGAAATCCATGGAGATGGTTTCCCATTTCCATTCTGGAATTGGCAGGGGCTGCAACAACCTTGCTAGATGTCGGTGCTCTGCATTAAACGAATGACATTCTAGACATTTGGCTGAGTAATCAACTATGTACTTTTTCAATCCTGGCCAATAAAACAGTTTCCTAATGGTTGTGATCATCTTCTGATAACCAAGATGACTAGTATATGGTATTTTGTGTAGTTCATCCATCATGAACCTCTTCAAGTCATCCCAATTCAGAATATAGAACCTACCTTTGTAAGTTAGTAGGCCATCATTCAACAATTGGTAACCTTTGTACTTCATCCCTATGGGATCTTGTTCTAAGTATGATTTTATAGTCTTGAAAATCACATCTGTTTCTTGTGCACTTTTGACTCTCTCCTTAACATCTGTTTCACAAGTGCTTACAGCTGCTAAGTGAATCACTTTCACACTTCTGCTAAGGGCATCAACCACCCTCTTTTCTTTTCCTTTGATATGTTTGATTTCAAAATCAAGCTCACTAAGGAGAGACATCCATTTAGCTTGTCTAGGATTAAGTTTTGGTTTATAAAACGAATATATCAACCCACAATGGTCTGTCATAATCACAAGCTTCTACCCAGGAGGTAATTCCTCCACATTTTTAAATCATACACTATAGCAACCAATTCTAGATCGTGGGTCATATCATTGATTTCATGCTCATTCAATTTTCTTGATTCGTAGCAAATTACATGTCCTTCTTGCATAAGGACTCCTTCGAGTCCTTCCTTGCAAGCATATGTCACCACAAGGAATTCCTTGTTTGGGTTTGCAATCTTCAACACATGTGCGTTGGTTAGAAGGTGTTTCAGCTCTTGGAATCTCTCTTCACATTCTGATGTCCAAAACAACTTAACTCCCTTTTTCTGAAGGGAGGTGATTGGGCAAACAATATTGGAAAATCATTTTATGAACCTCCTATAGTATATTGCTAGGCCCATATAGGATTTGATATCAGATACATCCTTTGGGGTATGCCAATACATAATGGATTTGATCTGTTCATGATCAACCGCGACTCCTTCTTCAGAAATAACATGGCCTAAGTAATGGACTTGTTTCTAGAGGAAGTCACACTTACTAAAATTAACATAGAACTGATGTTCTCTTAGTACTTGAAGCACTAGCTTGAGATGTTATTCATGCTCTTTCCTATTCTTGGAATATATTAATATATCATTGATGAAAACCAACACAAATCTGTCTAAGAACTTACCGAGTACATTATTCATTAAGCACATAAAAGTGGTTGGTGCATTGGTTAGCCCAAATGGCACCACTACAAATTCATAGTGTCCATATCTTGTCCTAAAGGCTATTTTATGGATGTATTATCCTTAATTCGGACTTGATGGTATCCAGACCTCAATTCAATCTTGGAGAAAATTGTAGCACCCCTTATTTGGTCAAAAAGTCATCGATCCTTGACAAGGGATACTTATTCTTTATGGTCATATTATTGAGTTGCCTATAGTATATGCACAACCTAAGTGTGTCATCCTTCTTTTTCACAAACAAGGTTGGTGCTCCCCATGGAGACACACTAGGCCGAATGTAGCCTTTTTCTATCATTTCCTTTAGCTTGAGCTTGATCTCAACAAACTCCGGTGTACTCATTCTATAGGGTGTTCTAGACATTGGCACCGCTCCTGGTGCAAGTTCTATTGAAAAGTCAATATCTCTTCTTGAAGGTAGACCTGGTACCTCTTCTGGGAACACATATTTATACTCTCTTAATATGGGATAGTCTTCTAGGATGGGTTTGTTGTTCTCAAGAGAGTCCAACACTTGTATTGCATATAAAGGGCATCCTTTTCTGTAATACTTCTTCACTTGAAGGGATGATATTTGTCTCACCGAGACATGATTTTGAGTCCCTTATAGGGTTACCTTTCTCTCTTCATTTTCACACTCCAAAGTTTTATTGTAACAATCCAACTTGGTTTTATGGGAAGCCAACTAGTCCATGCCAATAAACAAGTCATAAGATCCTAAAGGGAGTATGTTTAAGGTTGCTTGGGTGGGTAATCCACTCATAATGAATTGGCATGCTGGTATGACTTTTGTTACTTTTCTTTTGGTTCCAGTGGCTAGTTGTACCAGTGATCATTTAACATGTTTAACTTGTTGCAATTTACATTTCTCAATAGTTTGAGGAGAAACATAACTCAAATTAGAACCAGGGTCAATTAAAATGGAAACTATATGTTTGGCAATCATACCTTCCATATCCACTACTGAAGCTTGGTGGTCGGTTTGTTTATTATCCAAGGATGCATAAATATGTGGCATGCTCCTAGCCACATCATTGATTGTGGTAGCCTCTTGGACATTGTAGACACTCTTATTGTTCTATTTCCTATATGGGTAGTCTCTCAACAAATGTTCTTCTCCACAACCCCAACATTTCAAGGGTTCTCTCTTTGTGTTATCAGTCTTACCTGAGGCTGCTCCAAAGGGTTTTTTTCCACTCTGAGAGGGGAAATTTAGTTGATATACACTTTTAGTAGGAAGGCTCATCTTAGAACCTTTCCCATAGTTCTTCAATCTTGAGGATTTAAACCCCTTCTTCTTGAATCCCAAATTAATTTTCTTCTTCCAGTCCTCATGAGGTTCTGTCTTATTCTTGAACTTCTCATAGAAATACCTTGCCTTCTAGATAATGTCTTCTAAGGTCTTTGGCTTGTCAAATTCAATTATGTCATGGAAGGACTGAGGCAGTCCACTAATAAATTGTTGCATCTTTACCTTTTCATCCTTTATGCAGAGCACATACCTTATCAACTCAAGGAATTTATTGATATATTCATCTATGGTGAGCTGTCCCAACTTGAGTTCATAGAACTCCTTGGTCTTCCCATCAAATTATTTCTCTGAAAAATACTTCTTGTTGAAGTATTTATCAAATTGTTTCCATGACAAGTCCTTCTCATGGATTCCTTTCACGTTCCTAAGGTCCTCCCACCAAATGGAGGCCTTTCCATTCATGTTAAAAATGACTATTTGAACCTTTAAATTTTCATAGTCATGGACTCTGAAGTAATTCTTCAAGCCAAGCAGACAAACTTATGATTTTCCCCCCTTCTTAATTTCTCCATCGAAAGTGGGTGGTTTGGCTTTCTTGAAATCTTCAGGGTCATGGCTCTTGGAATGTTTCCTCTTCTTTCTATTCCTATGGGAATGTGAACTAGTTTTGCTACTAGAATATTCCTTGGAGTTGTCAGTTTCCTCACTCAATGATTCTTCCGATGAGTGTCTCTTGGCTCCAGGTTGCGCCTTCTTTGAGGTGGTTCTTCTGGTGTGGCCATTCTTTCTTATCTCAGGTGAACTCTGGGTTTTCTTAGTATGATGGTTGTCCACATAACTGGCTACTAGTCCATGTTGTAGCCACCTTTGTATATCCGATAATCTTTGCTGTAGGAACGCATTAATTTCAGTTTGCTTTTCCTGCTCCTTTATTATCCTTTCATTGTCATCTTTATATCTCTATAATTATTCCATGAGGCTTCTTACAGTTTCAACCAAATTTGGAGGGGTTTCCACCACCCTCCTTTCATCGGATTATTCCTCTCTATTATGGGAGATTCCCCCCAACTCATGGTCTATCACCATCCTTTATATTGTAGTTTTTATATGGTTCAATGACAACTTGAGTGCTGATAAAACATTGTTCGTTAGTTAATGATCCACGAGTTTATGAACAACACATAGTCCGGATTTTGCAAAACATATAACAAAAAAAATAAAATTCATTCCTTTCTTCAGTAGAGGTTTAAATAAGCCTCTTAGGAATGGGGTAGGATAGGGTGTTACCCCTAAAAGTTATCCAATAATATTTTTAAGTGACTCGTTCATGATCCCAAGCAGGTCAAGTGTTGTAACTTGGGATCTGATACCAATTTGTAACACACCCAACCCCTAAGTACCCTTTCTAGGGATGGGGTATCAAAGGTTTTCTTACTCTAATCATCTTGAATACCCTACCCGAGGTCTTTATCCTCTTCTACTCGCCTGTATCTTTCTAACGACTGCTACGAGGCTCTAATCCAACCTCTGGTTTGCAAGTTATGGCCTCCTGAAGTTCTTCAGACGTTATTAGTTGAGGACCACGTGGCACCCATATGGGTCCATCTTGTTCGTACCATCTCCAGGTTCCTAACTCCTACAGGGAAGTTCCATCCACCGTCCAATCCAACGATGGGACTTGATCCTCATCTAACACACAGGCTAGAGGGGAATTTGGCGCTTTGACGTTGAATGTCCCTTTTTCTTTCTTTCTGCATGTCCTCCAGAGCCTCAAATTCTCGAACTCCCGAAGGATCCCAGAATATCTCAATGTGGCTTTGGTATTTGGGCCTATCAGCTTATCCTCAATATTGCTTCCCAAACCTTAGGAGTCTCGAAGTCCCAGATTCCTGAAGGGTCCACCCTCGCACACAGTGACGTACTAGACGCGGAGGCAAGGATAGGTGGGTCCTGAGTACTCCACCCGCCAAATGGACCAAGTAAGAAGGTGCTAGGGTTGACACATGGAAAGGAAAAGATGACACGTGGCCCTTACAGTGGGTGACACGTGTTACATTTTA
The DNA here is from genome assembly GCA_009831015.1 of Picea engelmannii. Lineage (NCBI taxonomy): Eukaryota > Viridiplantae > Streptophyta > Pinopsida > Pinales > Pinaceae > Picea > Picea engelmannii. Next base: position 22,146 of record WSFP011392698.1, on the reverse strand, counting down.
ATGGGAACATAGGGTCTGTGAAATGCACGAATCCAGGTGACACGTGGAACATCAAACATGGGTCCATTTCACCCTGGGTGACATCAGCATGCCACATCACCCTATATTGGTATCCTTCCAAGCGTTTCAATCTCATGGTCAAGGTGTGTCCATGTAGCCTCTTGATCTACGGCCTTCATTACTTTGGCATTTAGGGGATCCGTGGTGTGACTTCCTTCTTACTCCCGGAGTGGTGAGAATCGAGATGACCATGGTCTATATATAATGGTGAGGGGAGATATTGAAGGGTCCCTAGATCTATGATCCTCATCACTTCGCAGCTCCAGCCACTGGATGATCAGATGGTTAAGAGGGGTACTTAACGAACTCCCTAAATCCAAGGATCTCATCGCTTTGTAACTCCAACGTTCAAGGAGTTTGGTGCTATAACGTATCTGTTCTCTTGAAGTAGGAATTCACCAGACTTACCTCGACATAGATCCAATGACCAAGGGGAATCCCAAAATACCCTTAGATCTGTGGCTCACATTACCTCGCGATTGATGAATGGATCAAGGTTTAACGGTGGGGCAGTTCTGTCTACCATGGTCAGGGAGATTTCCAGGCACCGGTCAACCTCATGGGTAACCGTAACACCCTGTTGCCTTCAACTGATTTACAATAGGTAAGGTCGTAACATTTTGGAGCTTCGAACTCCAGGAGTTCTGGAGCCAAAAAGGTTGAGCTCCTTTCAGGCCTAGTGCAAGGTTCCTAGACCTTGGTCATATGGGTCCTCCGAAAACTCCGTGGATTGCACGCTAATATATTAACCATGATTTGGTTAAGGATATGGGCATGAGACCTTGGTCATATAGGTGAAAGGTCTGAAGGAGGCACCCTCCTTCCACTAATTTTGAGCTTGGTAGTCCCGCGAAGGTAGATTCGAGAGGTCGACAAGACTTAAGCATTCCAGTAAATCCTACCTCGAATCTCTTGCAGACTTACGTACCACAACTCTCTAACTGCTATGCTGAGGAAATAAGAAGACCATTCAAACACATGGGTTCACAAAGGGACAATACATATTTCTACCTTAATCATTCAATACAGAACTCAGTCATAAACATATAAATATATTCAATCATCATTTCCATTTTAATACACAAAGTATAAAAATACTTACCATGAAACTAGAATTTGTGAAGGGACTACTAAAAAGGGTGTCTGTTTCCACCCAACAATAGGCACAACCACTCCTGAACTGATTTACCATTGGCCACTCTCGAGCTAGACCACAATGCTCTAAGGGAGACTCTTTCTTCTTACTTAGTGACAATTAGGGATGGAGGTTACTCTCCTCCTCCCACATGATCTTGGCCACCGATTTTATCTGTACCAAGCAAGGAGGTCTGCATGAGTACTTCCACAGTCACTCATCAGCCTTGTTTATCAGCTTGTAATGAAAACCCTTCCAACAATTTCCTGCACCCAGAACAATCTTATTTATCAGTTCTTCCTCTAACCAGAGAGCTGCAAGCGCTCTTTTCTCTTTTCGATATTGGTCTCTCGACTATGCCTCCTCGCAGATCTGCCTCTGCCCACAAATTACCTCTTTTCTTGCCTTCCTCAGAAAGGTTGTGTGGGTATGAATCCCCAGCTCGTGGTCATGTCTGGAAGTCTTTCATATGGGTGCTCTACCCATCTCCTCATTAACTCTTGAGGAGGACTCTTCCAACTACTAGTCTGACTGGTAATTCATTTCTGGGTCAAAGGATTGTTTTGGGTTCGAGTCATTATATCCAGTAAGGTATTGGTTTGGTGGGGGGATGTCTCAACCATTTCTGGTTCCCCTCACCATATATCTCATAGAACCATGGTCTATCTTGGAAAACCCCACTTTCAACAGTTATGCAACACTATCCATTTTCTATTTATAACAAAAAATACATACATTGACCTTTTATAACAAAACGGTTCATCAAATCCAACATTCACACATATCTAGTTTGCCATATTCTCTTGGCTAGTTATACTTATATTTACAAACTGGGGGAAACAAGGGTATTACACTGTCGACTAGCGCCATCCGCAAACCCAAAATAGATGGGAAAGGATGATGTCATCTGCACATTCAAACACAAAGCAAAGTATAAGTGGCTAGAGAAAAACCATGCTCGCAAAAGAAAAGAAACACCATGTCAAAAATATATAGTATAGTAATGTACAAAGAACACGTGCAAGATATTCTATGCATAGTACTTCTTGAGGTAAATCCCATTTTGGAGCTCACCGAGAGATATTCCATCGTAATCTACTAACTCGTAGGAGCGTTTGTGTAACACACGTTTTATGATGTATGTCTCGTCCCACATGGGTTCTAACTTTCCCGCCCCAAGTTTGTTATGATCTTGATCATAGATCAGGACTAGATCACATTTTGTGAAAATGCGAGGTTGGATGGACTTATCATATTGAGTTTTGATGCATTTATGGTATGTCTCATTGATGAGAGAACCATCGTGACAAGTTTCATCTATCTTGGTTAGATATAAGAATCATTCCTCTTCAACAGAAGTATGGGGTAGAAGTTCTACGATGAGTTTCAAAGAGGGAATCTCACATTCGATCGACAATACCACTTATATCCCGTATACCAACTGGAAGGAAGAGTGTAAATCTAGTTGTGGTTTTAACTGAGGTTTGATAAGCCCAGAGTGCAGAGAAGAGTTGTAGATTCCAAGAGGTTTTGTTCACTCCCACCATGTGTTGAAGAATGGTTTTCAGGACTTTGTTGATGGCTTCAACTTGTCCATTTTCCTGTGGGTAGTAGGGGAATGAATTTTCATGGCAAAAACCTAGCTTGGTGCGCAATTCACCCATCATATAGTTATGGAAATGGGATCCATGATTAGTTACAATAGCTTGTGGGACACCAAATCGAGCGATGATGTGATTGAACACAAAAAGTGTTGCAGTTCGACCATCGTTAAGGAAAGTAGGCATAGCCTCAACCCATTTAGTAAAATAATCAACGACAACAATAATATAACCATGCCCCCCAACTGAGGTAGGCTTACATTGCATAAAATCGATGCCCCATTTTTCAAAGGGGTTGATGACGACAATGGGATGAAGTGGAGTTGGGTGGGTACATGCTTTCTTCTGAAAGATCTGACAGGGTGGGAATTTTTTAACGGACTCAATGCAATCTTTGAATATGGAAGGCCAAAAATAACCGGCACGTAAAATTTTGGGTTATAGCCATCCCAGAAATATGGCCACCACAAGCTTCAAGGTGACATTCATTTAAAACTTGCTCAGCCTCTTCATGGGTTAAGAAACATGGTAAGACATTGTCAATGCCACGATGATACAAGGTGTCACCAATGATAAGGTAGCACTTTGAATGGTGTCTAATGTGACGTCGTTCATCACATGAAATGCTAGGCTAAAAGCGATGGGTTTGGAGATAGAGAAGAATATCTCCATACCATGGATCAGATGTACTAATGAGGAACAAGGATCCATCAAGAAGGGAATCGATGGGCTCAGTATTCTCATCAGTATGGGGAAGATCACAAATTAATTCTGCAAAGAGAAACGACTTCTTAGCCTTGGATTTGGAAAACTTGAGATTGAATTCTTGGAGAATGACAATCCATTTTGAATATTTACCCCCAAATACTTGACGATTCAAGATGTGGTACACGGGGTTCGAGTCTTCAATGACCGTGGTAGTGCGTAACAAAATATAGTGGTGAAATATTTGGATGGCAATAACTGCTGCCAAATCCAACTTTTTGACATGTGAATATCGGAGTTCGGGACCTGATAGACTCTTACTCAAATAGTATATCACATGTTAGGTGATGTCATCATCCTCTTGTACTAACACCACAACAATAGTGGAAGTAGAGGCATCCAAATAAAGGATGTAATCTTTCACATAATTCAGTGGGTGCCAAAGAGGTGTGTTCATTAAAGCATGCTTAAGAGAATCAAATGAGTGCTGAGCGGTGGAATCCCAGATGAAAGGGGCATATTTCTACAACAATATCATGAATCCTTTAGTGATTTCGTCGTAATTGCAAATAAAACGACAAAGAAATTTTTCCTTCCCTTGCAAAATTTGCAGTTGGGTAAAGTTGTTGGGAGGAGGTAAAGCGAGAATGGATTTGGTTTTTAATGGATCCACCGTAATCCCATTTTTGGAGACTACGAATCTGAGGAGTCTCCCTAATTCAATAGAGAAAATGCATTTATGGGGGTTCAAACATATGTTGTAAAACCTGCATCGAAGAAATATGGCTCGTAGGTGACCAATATGGTCTCGTCTATGAGTCGAGTGAGATGGTAAATCATCGAGATAAGGTTCAACGATATGTTTGATGTTGGGGAACGCATACGACATAGCTTGTTGAAAAGTGGCCCCAACGTTTTTAAGGCTGAAAGGTAATTTTCAATAAGAGAAAATCCCCCATGGGCAGATGAAGGCCATTTGTGTTGATCATACGATAAAATTTCGATCTGGTTATATCTAGAAAAACCATCCATAAAAGAGAAAATGACGCTTCTGACGCAATTATCGATAATTTGGTCGATAAAGGGTGTAGGGTAATTGTCCTTGGGACAATACTTATTAATATCTCGATAATCGAAACAAACACAAATTTTCCCTTATTTCTTGGTGACTGTAATGATGTTGGAAACCCATTCGGTCAAAGGGACGGGATAAATAAAACTATATTTTAATCATTTTTCGATTTTTGCCTTGATTGCCGCAATTTTCTTAGGATGAACCGGGCGAAGTTTCTGTCTCACAGGTTTAACTCCTGGGTAAGTTTTGATTTCATGCACAACGATTGATGGATTGATCCCTGGCATCTCTTCATATCTACATGAGAAGATGTTGCAAAATTATTTAAACAAGGAGGTATAAGTTTCAACTTCTTTAGCTAAACAATTAGCACCTAGTTGTATGTTTTCCACAATTCCTTCTTTAATGGATATGTCGACAGTAATCATGTGAGAGATATTTCCCAAATTTCCCTCGGAGATGGTATCCTGAGTGAGTATTCGATATTGGGGGGAGTCGACGATATTGCTAGGAAAGATAAAGGAAATATTTTTCTTGATTTCATCCAAACTAGGAAGAAAGGATGAATGATGGTGGTTGTCATCCCATGGTGCCTCCTCGATATTAAGCATTTCCATAATAGATTCATCTAATGGAAAAATATGTAGGATGTAATCGAAAGTAGAGGATAGGGAATGTAAATAGGATGGTAACAAATACGTAGTATATGCCAGCAGATGTTGTTCATCCATTGAAGGAGAGGCCAAGTGAATGGTGTCGTATTTGGCCTCTACAGGACTAAGTGGCATAGTGTCACCTAGTGTATCAAATTATAAGGGACTAGGCACGATCCATGGATCAAATGATTCAAAGTATTGATGTGCCATAGTCACAATCATATTTATTGTTTTGATTTGTTGCGTAGTGGGAAGAAGAGGTGTAGGAAAGGTATCGATGAGCGAAGAGTCTTTCAAGAGACCTACCCCAACACTTTCATAAGTAATTTTAGATTCTCCTAGAAAAGGAATGTTGTTGGTCATTTGAGTGCGAGTGTCAGGGGTACAGTAATCTAACTGATCGATGGTCACAATTTTGCCTTGATGAGGGAATTGGATTCATCGAAAAACCAATGAAGCGACAACAGTCATAGCATAGAACCAACTCATTCCTAGCAACGAGTTATAATCGAGGGGAGCATCGACTACTTCAACATCTACAGAAACAATTTTGCCTTCCAATTGAATGGATAAATATTGTAATAATCCATGAGGACGAAAAACTCTTCCATCAAATGCTCTTAACATGGTTAGAGATTGATTAAGATCAGGTGATTTAAGGCCTTTCCACCAAGCCAAGGAAATGACACATGTGGATGACCCCTCATCCAATATCGTGTGATGAATATTTTGATTATGGGAAACAACATCGATTTGGAAAGCAAGTTGGTGAGAGAGTCATGATTTAAAATTATCTAGGTTTAACATGATATTATTGGATGAATCAGGATCTATATCTTTGATGGATGTCAAGAGAGTCTTACATTGGCTAGGGCAGTGTTGTAGAACTTTGAGAGCTGACATAGTGCAAGGTGCTTGGGCCAAATCTTCAACAATATTGTAGTTTAGAGTAGCACGCGAATTAGGATTAAAGGTTGACTTTCGAATTGTGCTCTTGGGTGGGCGTAGAATAGAGCCAAAGATTGGTTTCTCAATCTGGAGTGGTCCAGATGGAGGAGTAACTGCAGTGGACATTTGATCCAGTATAGTGCTAGTAGTTACTTTTTCCTTATCAGGTTTAGCTGGTGGTGTGTCATATGTCGTAGTAAATATTGGTAATGTATTTAGGCCATCATATGCTCTTCTGACCTCACACATTAGGGGGCATCTGTTATAACCCTAATTTGCACCAGACAAGATTACCTCGCATCAGGCCATCTCAGATTCCTTCTTTGCCAAAGCACTGTTGAAAAACTCTTCTTAAAAACACTTTTTATAAAGGCCCACACGCCCTGCTCTATTACTGCACGCGTGTACATGCTGGCTGACCCAAAATAGCCCACGTGTACCTACAAAATAACGCAAAAAGGAAAGTTGTCGATGGAACACACAGCTTTGGGTGAGTTAATTGAACCTTCCGGCCATGCATGGCCGAGGTTTCGTCCAAATACCTAGCTTCTTCTAGCCTATAAAAGAAGGGTTAGGGGTCCCATTTGGAAGAGGAGAATCATAGTAAAAAAACTATACCCAATTGCATATTCCCTTTGTCCCAACCCTTTAGCCTTCCTTGTGCAAAGAGAAAGATAGAGAAAAGAAGTTTGAGGACAACAGAAGAGGAGCCCAGGACCAGGTTCGTGGAGCAGGGACCGACTTCATCATTGTAAGTTGATTTGTTGAAGTTAATAATAAAGAGATACTTTTCCCGTCCCACCATATGAGATTTTTATGATTTATTGTATACTTGTTTATTGAAATCTCTAACCCATTAATCTATATATAAAATGCATGTAGAGTTTGTTGTTTGTTTTATGTGAATGCAGGTCATCCTTGGGAGGAGAGTTGCAATAAAAAAATGATCAAGCGTAAGGAGGGATCTACATCAAACGCCCGTAATAAGGTATGCTCATTTAACTATGTATTTGCTTAAGAATAATGGGGATTAGGTCTAGGGCGACGATAGAAAGTAGATATCTTTAGGTATTTTCTACATGCATAATCTAACCCTAAGTGCTAGTCCGTAGAGGGATTTCCCACTCACAACAACAATGTTGTAGAACTTCGAGAGCTGACATAGCACAAGGTACTTGGGCCAAATCTTCAACAATATTGTAGTTTAGAGTAGCACGTGAATTAGGATTAAAGGTTGACTTTCGAATTGTGCTCTTGGGTGGGTGTAGAATAGAGTCAAAGATTGGTTTCTCAATTTGGATTGGTCCATATGGAGGAGTAACTGTAGTGGACATTTGATCCAGTATAGTGCTAGTAGTTACTTTTTCCTTATCAGGTTTAGCTGGTGGTGTGTCATATGTCGTAGTACAAGTGGTAAACTCTATCCCATTAAACATGTAAATGTGTGCACTCGATGAAGCTTCCTCATTAGGAGGATGATTTGGGTTACCTCCTATTGGAGGTGTAGGATTTTGTGCAACCAATGACTATTGTTGTTCAAAAGGATGTGTCAATACAACGGGTTGAGAATTTCCTTGAAAGTTTTTAGCAACTTCGTCCCGATGAGGACAATATTATGTGTAGTGATATTCACCACAAATGAGGCATGGGAATTTTGGTTTGTGTTGCAGTTGCTTCTGAGTAGCAGGTGGTTGTGCTTGTGTTTTTGGATTTTCGGTTTGATTATTGTTTTTCTTAGGTTTATTCTTAGTTTTATTCCCCCCCGACTGTTGTGGAGAAGCATATTGAACTACATTCACCTCAGATACTTGATTCGGGGTGGATCTTGATGAGAGTGAAGTCGACCCGGTAGCGGGGGAAGTTACTGAACGATTGGTTGTGCCGGTCGACTATGAACTGGACTGGGTTTTGACGAAACCGATAACTCCATCTGAATGAGCGGTGGAGGATGGTTTTGATGGGTTGGTTGATGTACATGGAATGTTTGGAATCAATTCATACAAATTACCAGATTGGGAATAAACCTAATCCAGATACTGGGCACGAGCAATGGATTCCTCTTCTGTAACGACACCACCCATGGCTATGTCATGAGCGATAAGAGGTAAAAGAGATTTGGTGAACCATTCAACCAGTAATTGGTCAGTCTCTTTGATCAACCATTGTTGTTGTCTCCATTCATGAATATGATTAGAAATATGTATGGAGTTGGTCTGACGAAGGGAGGTCAAAAGTTCTGTGCTGGTTTCGTAGCGAATAGGTAATTGGAAGTGAGTGAGAAAAGCCATGGCAAGTGAATTAAAATCTTAAAAAGTTCCATGTTGTAACTCAATGTACCATTCATGATCCAGATGGATGTCAATGGCCTCCCACCTATTCCAACTAGCTCATTTTGGCAGTTTTCTAGTTTGACAAATTTTTCCTAGTTTTTGGGTCCCTGACTTCTCGGGCTGTTTTGAGGCCCCAAACAACGTTTTTAGGGCTCGCCACATTCAAATTGTATGGTAAGTTAGAGTCTCACGGTAACATGTGTAGTCCTTGGATAAACCTTTCCAACGGGATATCGTGTGCCTAAAATAGAGATCGTATGCAAAAGTTACGACCTCGAGAAGTTGATGTAGTAACTTACCCCAACAGGGCCCACATGACTTTTTGCGCTTCATCTCCTAGGGTTAGCTTTTTACATGTCTAGGGTTTTGGAATTCATGTTTATTGTAAAAATTATTAGAGAGCCTTATTGTAATCATCTTCTTGCGAATGAGCGCAACCGTCACAACTCTTCTCAGAGATAAGCCGTTACCATTCTAGCAAGCTTGTTTCAATCTGCATTTTACAGTTTCAACATATTTCCGTATTGAATGGAAGCCAATTTTATTGTATCTTTGTTACCGTTTCTTATGTTTTTGTGTTAATAATAATAATAATATGTATTCATTTCCTTCTATTCATAAAATCCAGATCAATTTAGCTGTTGAACCCGTAAGTGTACGCTGGAAAAGACGTAACCAAATAGAATCATCCATTAGTGAATTTGATGAAACCACAAATGAAATGTCATAACGTGGTTATTAGGGTATTCACCAAGTTTTCCCTCAAATTTTGGAATAATGGAAGGTAATTTGGCAGGAATAACTTGCAAAAAATGGGAGTGTAATATGGGATCGTTGGTTAATCTTGACAGATTCGGTAGATCTAGAGTGGCTAAAAATGGTAACTGTCGATTGACTTGAGGATGATACTGGTTTTGAAAAGGAACACCAGTAGGACCATAAACTGATTGTGGTGGATAGTTGTAGCCAACAGGTCCTCCCATATGCTGCTGATGTTGACCAACAAAAGTAGGATTTATTTGTTGAGGAATTTTCATAAAAGGAGAGGGGAAATCCATTTGGACCTAGGGAGGATAACCAGTGTAACCCATGGGAGGATAGTTTGCTTTATTATTTTGAGGCGGATAACCAGTTTTCCCTTGAGGAGGGTAACTAGGTTGACCTTGAGGAGGGTAAGGGACTTTCCCTTGAAGAGGAAAAAATTGTTGGCCTTGAGGACCCCAAGTGGGATTCAAGACCCCTAGGAAGAGTTTTCCATAATGTAATCCAAAAGGATTGGGACTTAGGATTTATCCTTGGGGGTTGGGGTTTGATGGCTCTCCTTGATGTGGTTGATGAAACAATCCTCCCTGGGATGGTCCCCAGGATTGTGGGGGGTTTCCAGTGAAGGAAGATTGAAATTCTCCCCTTAACATTGGTAAGGTAGAAACTGGGATTTGACTGGTGAACAGGGGTTGACCCCCAGTCAGAATTGGTGTGTTGAAGGAGGGTTTCCCCTTGGTAGGGATTTTTCCACTAAATAAGGGTTTCCCCCCAGTAGGGATTTGTCCGACAGTTGGGTTTTGTTTTGTGGCAGGGTTTTGTATCCTTTGATGTGAAGGTGTCCCAACAGGGTTTTGTGGAGTATATAAAGTCATGGCTTGAAGATGGATGGTAGGTGTAACCACCAAGGTACTTTGCAAATGACTAGGTAACATGACTCCTGTTTCAATTTGAACTTGTACTGAAGTGGTAGAAATATTGACTATTTGTTCGACGGGACGATCGATAAGCTAACATGATGGTATTGCCTCTGCACCAACAAAGGTAAATGTATGTGGAGGGTCAAAGGGTGGTTAACTAAAATTAATTTTTTCATAAAGGTCTCGTCTTGATGGGGTTCTCCATATATAATGAACATGATTTTTTTGTGGATCTACCATTTCAGTAGAACAAACAAGGGTAGTGTATTCTTTGTTAAAAGTTGGTTGTATTGGTTCCATATCTAGTTGATTATATGGCCTTGACGATAGGCGAGGGTAATATTATACTACAATGTTACCTGAGGAGTCCAGTCGGACAAAGAGTGTATCGAGAGGAACTGTCAAATCCGGGTTTACAAGAAAGGTGGAATCTTCCTGAACAGTAAATAAATCTCTCTCGGGATTTTCTAGAAAAGGAGTAGCAACATTTCCATTGTCAGAATGGTTCTCGACCTCTTCACGGTAAGTGTCTTCAGTTGAGTTAGGAGGTAGGGGTTCATAGCATTATGGAGGAAACCCTTACATCCTATGTGATCTACAAAGACCTTTATCGACCACAGTACTAATTTTGAAGGACAACTAAAGTAAACAAGCAACACTTGCTAAAAAATCTAGAAAACCAACAAGCAAAACAACGTCTTCTCTTAATGAACATACTAGTTGGTGATGAAATCCAAAATCATGCAATCAAATCAATAAGGGGTTAGGATATGAGCGACTGGATCAATTACGTTGGCGACCTGCTTAACAGACTTACACCTTGGTGCAAGTTCCCTCATGATTTTACCCATGGGTTTCCCTCCAAGGAGGCCGAGTGAGTCTGACCAACATCTGTTCCAGGTACAACAAAGACTTCCCTTTACTGTCACCTCGTGTAAGGAACCTAAATATTATGGCCACTAAGGATACCAAATCTCAGTTAGCCTCTAGGCAGGTACATTTGACAGTAGAGTTCGAACGTATGGGCAAGATATCAAGTCCGAAATTCTTCAAGAGAACTGAGGACAAATGGACCAGTAAACTCCAGAGGACCCCAAACGGATTTAGAATTCATGAAGCTCTGAGACCAAATAAAAATAGTTGATTCTCAAGAATAACCCACAATATACAATCATACTACTACGATTGGTTAAGCCTCAAAGGGATAATCTGCATTGCTCTCCCGCACATGACCTTGTGTTTAACCCCTGTGTAAGAGGGGGATCCCAGCTATGATTATATGAAGGTTGTATTTTCTCTTTCTATAAAAAGATTATGAGTTTGTCTTGAATGATTTGGAGAGTTATTCTCACAGCCTATTCCAAATCTCTAATCCTAGTCTATTGTTGGTGTAATGATCCATTTTTTTTTTTTTAGTCTAGTTTGATTGTAATCAACGTTTATTTTCATGGTTGTTCGTTACACAAGGGTGAATGATAGTGAAATTGATGATGTTTGAGACTCAACTCCCAAAAAGGTAAAAATAATGATATGCAAACTTTCTTTTCAATGAACTTCTAGCTACGGGAAGGAGAAGAGCTTCTTTTCTTTTGTCACTTACAAACACTCAAGAATGCAAAATTTTATACTATTTTGTTCTCAACAAGAATTCAAGAAATTGCCAAATTATAAAGAAAAAACCTTTTCAATATCCAAAACCAATGCATACAAATATTTCTTTGTTTGATTGTAGATTCAAGTTAAAATGTTCGTCTAATGCTTTGTGCTTTCACTAATAATGAAAAAGGTTCACTACTGTAATTTGAAAAAGAGGAAGAAAAAGTATACAAACAAAGACATTCTCAACAGTAAATAAGAGACCAAAAGAAGAACAAACTATTCACTCAAAGAAAAACACTAAAAAACCAAAAGTCACACTTTATAGTATTCCAGAATTGAGTAAGGGATCAAATATAAGGAAAACAATATTGTGATCAATGACCTTCCTTATGAAAACCTCTAATCAATCAGATAATCGAGAAGAATAGCAAAAAGAAACCAAGTTTGAGAGAAAATGGTTGATTTTGCAATAAGGAAAGACAACACAAACTCAATAAAGACTAAAATAATGAAAGGTAGCAAGTTTGAGTCAAATAGAGGAAAATACATGACAAAATAGGATCTGAGTCAGGGAAAAATATCCAAGGACTATGCACAACAAGCAACAAAGTCTGCAATTTTTCAAAGGAAGAAAAATTGACGCTCTGGTAACCAAAGCACCAGAGCGCTACATCACTCCCTGATAGACTCTGGGGGAGCGTTGATCAAGTGAAAACGATCTAAATTAAACTGTAGAGGGGCGCTAGTCTTGAGAAAATTTTGGGAAAAACTAAGAAAGCTCAATAACTCAGGGAAATTCAGTAAGAGAATCTGTGAGACAACTTAACAAAGATGAAAGATGTAAGGGAAAATTAAATCAACAAATGGGATCTAAGGTTAAGAAAAATGCCACATATGAACCAAGGAAAGAACAAAATGAAAATTCGATCCCCAGTGGAGTCACCAATTTCTGTTATGGAAATATTCCCCTGCGGATAGGTGAACTTTCCCTTGGAGTACAAACCCCTCTGCTAAGACAAAAAAATACCTTTGGACACTACCATTCCTATAGATTCATTTTATCCATCAAAAAAGAGAGAAGGAGAGGAAGTATGATGTACCTCACTTTTGACGTTTGTCCACGCTGCTCCAATCCATGAGTTCCGAACAATACCTGCAATGGACAACAAGAAACAAAGGATTATCTCCTACTCTAATGGATTAGACAAAATCAATCGATCTATGAAGATTATGACAAACATATAATAGCACATGTAAACACATAATAGAAGGAAATATACCAATTATATTAATGAGAAATTCAAAAGGAAACTTACAATATTCAGATGATGTTGCAACAACCTCCCCAAGTCCTCCTTGTCCAACCCCTTGCTCGAAATATCCACAATCAAAATAACAATGCTTTGCTGATTTTTTCCTCCTTTGTTCACCATGAGAATGCCTCCATTTATAGGCTTTGAGAGGCTCAACCACCTTGGTTATATTTGGGATTAGTTGAGGATATGGCTCCAATAGTTGTGATATCTCCCTTAGATGCAATCTAGGGGTTAGATTCAAGCCAAACTAACTCGATCCATCCATAACTATCTTTAGAAGAAAATGGGATTTCTTCCAAGATTTTCTCAACCAATTCAATGCTCCCTTAGAATGGGAAACATATCGCTACAACGCTCCTTGTGATATGGGAAAGGAGCACTAGAGCTCCTTGTATATGAGCAGGAGAGTGTTGATCTTCCCAAAAGTTTCCAAGATGAGCAATTCTCATAGAAAAACATTTGTTTCGACTATCAAATGATGGGGTTTCTTCTTCTAACATGTTTTAGGGGTTGTGTCAAGTGTTTTCATGCTGTCGTTCGTGATGTGACACTTACGGAAAGAGAATGCGACACTTATGACACTTGCGACAATGAGAATGTGACATTATCTAAATGAGAAATTTTGATGTGTAACAGTTGACGCCATTGAAATATCCCCAAGGTGTTTCGTCAATTAGCTTGGGAATAATAGGCTTGCAAGGCTTTAATTTTTTCCATTTACACTTAAATTCCAGAGAGAGCTTTGTCGCCAAACCCACCGCTACCTTTATAGAGATGATTTTTTCTTGGAAAATGCACATTCTATATTCCCACCAAATGAAATAAGTGAATAAATAGGGAAAAGACCCAAAGTCTATTGTTGAAACTTCATTCCACTAGTAGATAATCAAGTCTTCAAGACTACTATTCAAAGCATGTAAATTTACCTTAAAGCCTAACGAGACTATTGACCAAATCCATGTCATGTATTTGCATGAAACGAACAAGTGATGAGGTTTCGCCTCCTTCCTGCAAAGAGCACATGTGTTTGGACTTACTCATACCCTTCTTAAACCATTGTCACATGTTAATATTTTATCATTGAGAGCCAACCACAATAAATTTTTTGACTTTAGCGGTGAGTGGAATTTCCATACTTTTCTCCACCACCACTTTTTCTTGCTAGAGAAGGCCTCCTCTACAAGAACCAAGTAACCCATTTTTTCCATGGTATCCCTTGACTGTAAGTTTTTTGACCAACTCATATTGTCAGTATCCTCTTCCTAAATCATAAAGAAATCGGATCTGAGGTTACCTACATATCTTTTCCATTCTTTCGCTTTAACTCCTTCTAGGATCAATACCAAATCCGACAGCCATCCACTATGCCCAACAATGTCAAGGCCCTAGACCCTCGCATCCCATAGGGCGTAAATCCATTTTGAATGAAGAGAGGAAACTCGATCATCTGAAATTTTATATACTCTTTCTGATCCTTCCTAGGGGTTCTCCCTGATACTTAAGATTTTTCCATTTCCTATTCTCCACATTGTCCAATCTCCTATGAGAGGGAAAGCTTCCACCAATGATTTCCAAATTGTTGATCAATTGAATATCGATTTCCTTTTAGAGTGAAACCACTCCTTCACCATTTTTCTTGCTAAGTACTTTGAAAACATCACTCCGCCCCATAGCATATTGTTGTGAATAAGCCTCAATAGAATCGTTGCTGCAAGGACCTGATTGAACCAATACATGTTCTTGATCCCCCATCTGCCTAGTCCCTTAGGCATGGCAATCCAAGACCATTTGACTAGAGGAATTCCATTTGCATTATTTTTCTCTGACCATAACAACTGAAAAACACACCTTTCTTATTTTTGTTAGAGTACCTTTTGGAATTTTCTCTTTAGATGCCTACTAGACTATAATGTTGCTAAGCATTGACTGCAGGAGAACTAGTCTCCCTCCCATCAATATCCATCAGTGAACCCAAATGGATATTTCGGCTTCAAATTTTTTTATGGATCCACATCCAGTTGTCATATGTATATAAATTGGGTTTTGGCTTGAAACCCAAATATTTGAGCCCTTCTTCAATGCATTTTCAGGTGAATGGAAGATTACTTTCCAACTGAATTAGAAATTCTTCATGAAGAGAGATGTAAAGAATGTTGGAATTGGCCATATTGATTTTCATTCCTATTTCTAAACAAAATGAATCTAGAATATATTTTTTAACCTAAAATTCCTTCGCGAACCCTGCACCAAAGAAAAGTATGTCATCAACAAATATAAAGTGAGAAATAATTTATGATGGAGATATTTTGACTCCTTTAAGAAGGCCACTTGTGACTCTTCCTAGAATTTCCAATTAAACTGCTTAAACCTTTAGAAAAAATAAGGAAAAGGAATGGAGACAAGGGAAATTCTTGTTGGAGTCCCGTCAAGAGATGGAAGGATTTGAACAGGGAACCATTGATTAGGACCGTGAAAAAATATGACTCAATGCACCTCATTATCCAGTTGATAATGGCCAAATTCATCCCCATTTGGATCAGACAAAGTCTAATAAAAACCCAACTAAATTTATCGTAGGATTTGGATAGGTCCATCTTCAGGATAATTGAAGGAATATTTTTATCCTTGATAGAGTGCATAGCTTCTTATGTTAGGGCTATCGCATCATGTATTTGTCTCTTAAAAAGGAAGCCAAAATTCTCTTCAGAGATAATTTCGTTGAGAAGGGGATTAATCCTATTCTCAATAATCTTGGATATGATCTTGTATATGGAATTACAATAGGAAATAGGTATTAAATACTGGAAGGAGGCAAATTCGTTCTTTTTGGGAATTAAATCAAGATGGGTTGCATTGAAAGAGCCTAGTATTATACCAGAACGATGAGATTCTTGAACCACCTTCAGTAAGTCATCTTTGAGAAAGTCATAGAAACCTATAAACAATTCAACCATGAGGCCTTTTGGACCCATACTTTTTCCCTTTTGAAGCGAAGAAAGCGTGGAAATGATTTCTCCTTCCAATACCTCTGCTTGAAGGGACTCATTCATTTCATCGCTAAAGGATCTAGGGAAAATGTTGACAACCTTTAGAATTATTCTATGGGGAAACATATTGGTTCCTTAAAAAGGTTGGCGTAAAATTCCTTCCCAACCTCGGCTATTCCTTCAAAGAAATTGACCATTTTCCAATTCTGGTCCTTAATTTCCCAAATGGAGTTAAAGTTATTTCGATAGGTCACGCACTGATGGAAGAATTTGTTGTTGTTATCTCCCTCCTTTAACCATACTTCCATAGTTTTTATATGCCAATTTGTTTCTTCATATTCCAGTAGATCTTGTCTCTTAGCGATTATATCCTTTAAGAATGTCTCTTCAAGATCGGAGAGGGAGTTGGTCGGTTTTCCCACCAGCAATTTGTTGATCTTAGATTCAACATCAAGAAGTAGTGATTGGGATTTTTTTTATTGAATCCATGGGCCCATTCCTTGGTATCTTTTTTCACCCTTCCCATATTTTCTACAAATTGTTTCATGAGGGAACTCCTTCCTTCCATGTCCAGATGGGTCCATAAAGGAGAAACTTGATTCTTATAATCCTCTTCTTGAAGCCAGGAGTGGTTAAATTTCATAGAGGAGGGTGGTGTATCCCATTTATTTTCAATTTTCAAAACTATGGGAAGATGATCTAAGCTTCCCCCTAAGGAGACCCAAGATTTGAATGTCGAGGAATTCTCCAATAGAACCTCAAATATTTGAAATATGTCGATAGGTTTTGCTACAATATTCTCCCCTTTTCTATCATTCTTTCAAGTGGGAGTCAACTTTGACAGTTCCATGTTAAGCAAGTGTGCCTCTTCTATCCAATTTTCAAAGAATCTCTCCAATGGATCCTTACCAATATTCCCCCCCCCCACACTTCCCAAATTGAGAGGGTGAAATTAAGTTTTCCACCCAAAATGATGTTGGTGGATGAAAGGGTTCCTGAAGAGCCTAATCCTTCCCATAAGGATATTCTGTCTACATAAGGGCCATACACGTTAACCAACCTGAAAGAAGAATTTACATTTCGGTCCTCCAAGTCCACCACTATTATGGAAGCAATTAGGAAGGAAGATAAGACCCTTTAACAAGGACTCCATGCAATGAGTAAACCCCCAAAAAATCCTTTTGCATCAACAAAATTGAAAGACCAATCCTTTAACCAAGGAAGGAAAGAGTACGTGGCCTTGACTCCTACACACATGGTTTCTTGGATCATTATAACATCCAAAGAAAATAATTGCATGAGCCATTTTAGGGATATAATTTTTGAGGTGCTCCCGACCCCATGAGCATTGAATGGGAGACAAATCATTAGAAACCCTTCTCCGAGGCTTTCCCCACTCCAAGGTCCTGCATAATTGTAGATTTCTTACCACTTATAATGTCCTTTCAAACTTGAATTTGATTAAGTGAAAGGTGAGATTTCCGTCCCACCTACGCACATGATGATTTTTCCATTTCCAACCCACTCGCACCGACCTCTTCTACCACCGGTTTGACCTTCGACTGAAGAAGAAAATCAGATTTTAGGACAAGATTTAAGAAATTTATTTTCCCTAAGTCTATCAAAGTGGAAAGAGGAGGAGAGTAAAGGACACATGAGGGAAAGGGATATTTCACCCGAGATACAGGGGGAGGAATAAAATGGAAGAGCTCTGGGGATAAGAAACTATGGGGGGGGGCAATATTGATAAGGATGTAAATCCTAGGAGAAAAATATAATTTATTAGGAATAGAGGGAGGCCCATACTCAAGAGATTCCATGACCATCATTGTTTCTTCAATATGATTTGAAAAATCCACCTTGATTTGAGATGGGATTGAAACTAAGGGAGATAAATACTTATCAAATTTTTTGACTTCCTTATCCACTAGGAGTTCAATGGGCTGATTGACCTTGGGACTGTGACATGCAAACTTAGAATCTTCTACCAATATTTCAAAAGCTAACGCCCCTAATGACACTTTAGATATATTCCTCTTCCAGAACTTTTTGAAAGGAGGAATTTGTGATAAAGACTTGTGACATTGAGGTTGAAGGTGATAGACCTTGTGGAATCCAAAGCATCATAATGGAATTCTCCAGTAATTTATTCTTTGGACCCATGAAAAATTCATGCACACTAACTCAATCTCGTCTAATAGACATTCCTTCATATCAAATTCCACTTAAACCCAAGCCTAATGTCAGTCAATTTTTGAGTCCCAATATGGTTCCATGCTGATGAACCGACCTATTTTATTTCTAATAAATTTCAACACTTCCTCCTTTCATAACACTAGAGGAAGTTTAGGGAGAATACCCCACACCTTCGATGGGAAAAGGGGGTCAAGAGTGGGGTCGAAACTTATCTCCCATTCCTTTAACACCATCCCTGATGGGCCCCAACCCCAAGCCTAACTGAAAATAACATCCATGTCAACCTTCAAATGAAACTTGAAACAAAACCAACCACGAGCCATATTGTGAAACACATGCATGTACCCCAACATAGTAGACAAGGTAGAATCGATCCAAACCCTGGGGGATTCTGATCTCAAAAAATTCCTGCAGAACCTTCCTACCACATTTTTTCCTATCAAGTCTAGGATTGACTTGAGCTTGACATCGTCACCTACCACCATCTTGCTATGACCCCTTTTCACCTTGCAACACTTTTTCCTTGATTTCGATACCACTAAAAGGGAGCTCGACTTCAAAAACTCACCATGATTCTTCTTCAAATTGCTAATCTGATCCATAAGTGGGGGTGCCCTACTACCACTTTGTATGGGATAAAGTGTTGGGTTTTTATATTCTTTGTAGTGAAAGTCTAGTTGAGGTGGATCAACTGACAGTCGAAGTCGGAGGTCGAGGTGGTTTGACCGGGTAAAGATGAATTCGAAGGAATCGACACCAAGTCGAAGGTCAAAGTGGTTCGAACTGGTAAAGATGAAGTCGAAGACATCAAAAACAAGTCGAAGTTCCAGGTGGATCGACCAGGTAAACTAAAAGAGGTCGATGGTCTGGCATGTGGAAACCGACTGAAGACCGAATGAAGGCCGACTGGTAATCCGACTTGGTAGTCGACTGTAACAGAATCCTGAGATTAATGGGATTTGTTGCCAATGATCTACATGGATATATAACCATTTTTGGGAATCTTTTTCTTTAGGGTTTTTCCTACCGTAAATCCTATAAAGAAGGTGTGTTGTAATGTTGTAAAAGTTGATCAATGAATCAATAATCGTAGAGGTTGTTGGTCATCTATATGTAAGATGAATTGGATATAGGGTTGTTCTTGTGTAAGGAAAGAGGGTATGATGTCGATTATGTCTTAGGTGTGGAACAAGGTTATACATGTAACCTTTTATTTTGAATGAATAAGACAACAAGAGAGAAGAATGCTCTAGGAATGTTAGTTTTCCCTCCAGGGTAAAATCTATGTGTACTGTGTGTTTGCTTTGCCATTTACTTTCTTGATTACATCTTTCTTCCTCTTTTCTGCTAGGTTTATGTGGTATCGAAGCTTAGTTTAACAACCTTGGATATGAGCTAAGCCTTAGGTTCCATAAGAGTCATAAGTCACAAATCTTTAAAGACTGTGTTAAAGAATGATGAGCAACTCGAGAATAGAGATCGAAAAAATTCAATGACCAGAAGTTATAGCTTTGGAAGCTTAAAATTGAAGATCTCCTTGTATATCGAGAACAATGGATAACAATTTGTCGAGGTGCCATGCCGACAGGTATGTCGACGAAAGAATGGGATAAAATCGAGACAATATAAAGGAGTATGATTCAACTTTTCCTTGCAGATTCGATACTGCTGAATGTCTTAGGTGAAGATTTAACCAAGAAATTGTGGGACAAGTTGGGGATCTTGTACCAGTCGAAATCCTTGGTAAATAAGTTATTTCTTAGAAAGAAACTGTATCTTCTGAAGATGAGTGAGGGAATTTTGGTGACTGAGCATTTAAGTGCGTTTAATACCATTATAAGCTAGTTATCTTCTGTGGATATTGAATCACTGAGGAGGAGAAATGTACTAGCCTATTATGTTCTTTGCTAGACTTCTGGGATAACTTAGTTGTGTCTATAGGGAGTAATACAACCACATTAGCGCTAGAAGACATGGTTGAATCTCTACTGTCAGAAGAAATGATAAGAAAGAACATGGAAGGATCAACTAAAGATGCTTTAGTGGTGAGAGGTCGACCGATTGATAGAGATAAAGGAAAATTATCTAGTAGAAATTCTAAGTTGAAGGGTAGATCTAAATCCCATGTTCAGTCGATAAGAAGATGTTGGAAATGCGGTAAATCTGAGCATTACAAAAGGGAATACAATTCGAAGGAAATGGAAGTCAGTAAAAGATCCAATGAGAAGTAGTTGAATGAGAGAAATATGACTCCAGATAAGGGAGGCGATGTGTACCTGGCGTCAACCAGTACATGGTTGGATCAATATGCTTGGTCGATCGAATCATGAGAATCCTATAATATGAAACCACATAGAGAATGGTTTTTTGAATATGAACGATATGAAGGAGGAGATGTGTTCTTGGGGGACAACTTGACAACCAAAATTGTCAGATGAGGAAGAGTTCAATTGATATTGCAGGATGGGAGGAGTAGAACCCTTCGAGGTATGCTACACATTCTGGGTATGGAAAGAAACTTGATATTTGTTAGCAAGATGAGTGATGTAGGGGTGCACACTATTTCAAAAGGATTCATGCAATATGGTCAGAGGTGTGATTGTCTTAATGAAAGGCGTTTAGATTAGAACCCTATACAAGTTACTAGGTAGTGTTGACTCGACTGGATGCAACACCATCATTGTTCCTGAAGTTGACTCGACTTCAAATTAACTCGAATCGACTTCGAATCGACTCGACTCAACTTAGGTTGAGTTGATTCAAGCTGACTCAACAAGTCATCATAAAGTTGACATGACCATGCTATGGTAAAAGAGGATGGGACATATAGGAGAAAAAGTACTTCGAGCTATGCATAACAAAGTTATGGTCGAAGACTTTCCTGCATGTAATTTAGAAGTCAACTTTTGTGAACATTGTATATATGGGAAAAAGTTTTGGGTGAGGTTCCCATATGGAGCGACAAGGGAAAATGGGATTTTAGAGTTGGTTCATAGTGATGTGTTTGGCCCTATTTTGGCGCCTTCACTTGGTGGATCCATCTATTATGTATCCTTCATAGATGATTTCTCCAAGAAGATATGGATATATTTCCTGAGGAAGAAATCAAATGTTTTTGAGAAATTCAAAGAGTTTAAATCTCTTATAGAAAACCAGACAGATAAGAAGATTAAGGTGTTGAGAACTGATAACGGTGGTGAATTATATGAAAAATAATTTGATCAATTTTGCAAGAAGTGTGTCATAACACACAAAAATACCACACCATATACCCCACAACAAAATGGAGTTGCTGAGAGAATGAACAAAACATTAATGGACAAGGCAAGGATCATGCTTGGTGGTGTTGGGCTCGCACTAGAAATATGGGCGAAGGCATTCGACACTACAAATACCTATTCAATATGTCTCCTTCATCGACACTAGTCGACACGACTCCACATGAGGTATGGTCGGGTAAGAAGCCTTTAGTTTCACATCTAAAAGTATTTGGCTATGATGCATTTGTGCACATTCCCAAGGAAAAGAGGAGAAAACTGGAAAAGAAGGCAGTCAAGTGTATTTTCATTGGACACAAAGAAGGAATGAAAGGATATAAGCTAGAAGGAATGAAAAATGGTTAAATATACTAGAAGGTTAATTCTTTGTTCACAATTTTTATGACATAGAAAAGGTCACCTTCGCACTTTGTTGGCATAGGGGTAGACCCAGGGTTCAACGCTTCAACAACACAACAACAAAACCTTAACTACCGGCCCTTTTAGCAACACCTGCGAAGCAGATGAAGTCTCACCCGAGGTAGAGGCAGGGGTGGTTGCAAGACTCCAGTGTCTGCAACCTTAGCTAGGACACAGAT
>ML856188.1:25023-35278 GCA_009831015.1 Picea engelmannii | reverse complement strand
CCATTCAAAGGTAAGTTTCCCACATTACGTGTGATATTTTCAAACTTACGTGAGGGAAGGAGGAGGCAATGCGTGTGAGTGTGGTTTGAGTGGGAGAGTGTGTGGAGTCCACACTTTGAATGATGTGGATGGGAAAGGAGGGGTGCACCTCATGAGGAGGGGCCCTCAACCAAATATTAAAAGAGTTTCCCACTTCCAAGTATGTGAGGGTCGTACTTTTTCTAAGAGGGGAAGTGAGGTTTAAATTAAAAAGGTGGGTAAATTAAAAGAGTGGGTAAAGTGGGTAGGTAAAGGTTAGGGATAGGTTAGGGATCCCTCTCACATTAATTTGCCACTTATTTCATCTAATTTGGACCACTATTACAAAAATTACATTTTCCCATGTCCTGGGTTTGGCAATTAAAATTGCCGTTTTCCCGAAAAACTCCTAAGTGGACAAACAACCTAACAAAACTTGTCCGAGTGAGTTGAAACTTGGTCCACGAGTGCAGGGGATATCATTAGCTTTCTTTTGAGTACAAACACCCCTCTTATAAATCCCGGGACCTAAGTTTTACATTAAATACCCATAATTAATTAATTAATTAATTCAGAACCTTCAAAAAAACCTAGCTAGACTTGACGGAATTCCGTGAAATTTCCCGTGCTGTCTTACATGGTCATTTACAACATTCCTAAACACTAGCTACCTAGGAATAACTTCATTAGAACGCCTTTCATCACTTTGGAGGATTTATTGGGTGGGAGTGAAAAACTCAAGGGAGATTAACCCGGCTGGTTAGGCCACATTAACCTCCCGAGGATAAAAAACACTCAGCGAAAGGAACTCTCCTAATGAAGAAACCCTAAGGAAACTGACCTAACATGATCCATGTAGACTTATTACAATATTAACCCATGCAGGGGTGCGGTAATCCCGCTTACAAAATTTGTGCTGGAGGCATAAATTGCCTGGTAGAACCAAAAAGTCTTAGACATGTTTGCATCTGATGGTGCATATCTTCATGGTACATGGAGTTGACCCCCTAGTTGAAGAGGCGATCAACAAGCATCTTAGGCCGTGGGATAGCAGATATCTTAGAGGGTGACACAGATTCAGATTCTCATTGGGATGAGGATGGAGGGCTTCCATCAATTATCAATATGACACATGAGCAGTTAGTGGGGATTGGAAGTGATGAACTTCCAATTTTGCCATGGGATCCGGGAGTCCATTTGGTTAGTGGGTTGTTTCATCTTATGATGGCCCAGGTTGTGCCAAAGAGCAACATACTTCACTCTTGGATGGTTTTGAGAGGGCTTGCAGGGACTTGTTCTATGTGGCGAGACAGGTTCTCCCTATTGATACTCATGATCGAGTATGGAGGTGGTTGGGAAGATGATGATTCCACAGAGATACCTTTATTGGTTCAACTTCTTGACAGTAGGCCCAGTTTTCACAGGTATTTTAGCATGAGGATCCAGGAGTGGGGGATCCAATATGTATATTTTGAGCAGACAGTCATGATCAGAGTAGTGCAACGTCCGTTTGATGGTCCATGTTAGATTACAGTGCTGGACATTTCATTGACTGATGGAGATGAGTGGATCTTTGCCGGGGAAAGTCACTTTGACTTTCCAGTGAGCTTCAGTATTGGGGGGAGCACGTCACTTGTTGGTGATTCGTTGAGGTCTTGTAGTACCTCACTATGGCAGCAACATGTTAGGTTGGTGGAGGACGTGTTGGGGTTGGTACGGTCTTGGAGGACAGACTCATTTCGGGTTGAGACCATGTGTTATTTGCAGGAGACTCATGGTATTGATATGTTACAAGACTATATTTCACGAGGCATTGCAGTTCACATTTTGATATGGGATTTAGGGATTGGAGTGCTTGGTAGTTCAACGTTTGATGTTGTTGAGTTTCGAGTAGAGTGGTTGCTCGGGGAGTTGACTAAGATTCTTTGGCCATTGATCATTCTACTCATCAGGAGCATGTGGGTCTCATGCGTGGTGAGCACTTGGAGAGGCCACATCTTGAGGGGAGTCTACCTTGTGTCACACAGGTGGATATGGGACCCCAGTATCATATGTAGTTGGATTCAGTTATTGCTTGAGGACAAGCAATATTCCGGCAGGGAGGACTGTAATGTCCCCATTTTGGGACATTATAACATTACAGAGTGTTATGCCTACCAGAGTAGCCAGATAGGGGTGACATCAAGTTTAGGAGATATTGAGGGGTTTTATTGGGCCTGACTTGCATCTTTCATCATCAGGATCCATTCCGCATAGCTTGGCTTTGGTTCCGTTGCATTTCGACGATTTTCGTAATTTTGAGTTATTATGGGTCATATCTTGATTAAATTCACTAAGAAAGTCATAATGGGCATATTACTTGGGGAAACCTCTTAGTGTAATAGCTCATCGGAATCGCGAATAAAAACATTACAGGATAAGATGATGAGAAGTGACTTTCGGTGGCCGGATAAGCCATAAGGATGGATAAATCACTTTTTAGAGGGAAAATGGTTAATTAATTAAATAATTAAGCATTTTATTCAAGGAATAATAAAATAAAGTAAAAGTCACTTGGAGGGAAAAGGTCAACAACGAACTAGGGTTTGGAGAAGCTATAAAGGAAGGGTAAAGCAACCTAATTCAGAATTATGTTATGATTTGATGTTGAGGTATTTGCAGAGGAGGAGGAAATCGACCCTGTGGATTTTTAGAGGAAACCACCAACATTGATCGGTTTCGGTGTTGAGAGACACACCCTAGCCTATCGGAGATACCATCCAGGTATTTCACCGTGCATTACAGTGTCCAGTTCAGTGATTGCGCAGCTCAGCGAATGAGGGCACAAGTGATTGAGAGAGAGTTTGTGCGACTGCTTGAGATAGTTTTAGATTCGGCTGATTACTTCCGACCCATTAGAGAGTTAGCCAGGCTTACCTATTGAGCCACCTGTCGTTATTTTCCGACGGTGGAATCTTCC
This sequence comes from Picea engelmannii, assembly GCA_009831015.1. Taxonomy (NCBI): domain Eukaryota; kingdom Viridiplantae; phylum Streptophyta; class Pinopsida; order Pinales; family Pinaceae; genus Picea; species Picea engelmannii. The sequence goes on along the minus strand of ML856188.1, from coordinate 32,301 downwards.
GGAAAGAGGAAAAGAGTCATTTAGGACACAATTCTCGGGGAAGCACATTTGGGGTTCCTGGGGACATTCCGAGGCAGATTTGAGAATCCCTTCCGACCCATTACAAAGGAGACCCAAACGATCGTTTTGAGCTATACATCGTCAGATTCCATCGGTGGAATCTCTAGGGCGCGCTCATTGAGCCCAGGAGGTGCGCAAACCCCCAAGGGGTGACATCCGGAGCTTCAGAGGTCGAATCTTCAGTCCGATAGTCATTAGGATCATTCTAGAGGCTTGGGCGCATCTTTTGAGACAATTTCCAGCTCATTCCGACGGGTATCGCCATCAGGGTGAGTTTTCCGGATACTACAACAATTACCGTGAGCTGCAAGACTGCTTTTTGCCGATCTATCTGTGCATGCGTAGACCATCACCTATTCTTCTGGTCACGGGTATTTCTTATTTGTTATTTTGTATTCCAGTGACGATCCATGAGATCTAACTAACGATTATCATATCTGCTTCCAGTTATTATTGTATTTCTTGCTTTTTCCAGCATTATATATATCAGTGAGCTGTGTTGTCCTTATTTCGCATGCATTGTCTTATACTGCCAAACACATAATAAACTGGAACACACATGCAAAAACAACCGAGCATCTTCACATAGTAACTCAAACGCAGTCAGAAACCCCCAAAATATCAGATTCAATAGTCAAAACCGTAGTTCAGCAGTAGATATCCAGATCAACTGTGTTATCGCATTGTTTGTAGAAGGGATAAAAGCTTGAGGTTTGAAGGCCAAACTGACGTAACAGGAACCAATCCCACCCAATATCACCACGATGGGAAGGTTCTTTCTCTTTAGGGAGGTTAGGCCCAGGGGAGACGTCCCCAGTGACCTGGGGTTTTTAGGAGGCAAGAGGATAATAAGACAAGGATATGTTTCCCCCCTCACAAGTCACCACCAATAAGATATTCCCGGCTTAAACAGCCAATAATGGAGTAAACCCCCAAAGAAATGTACCTGCCTGGAACAAAGCAACAATAAACTGATATGTGCAAGCTATTTCAGTGGGTTAGTACTTCATATGAGTATCTGATATATATATATATATAAGCAATTATGGCAATAAATATTGACGATGTCAATGTTTATAAATATGGCAATGAAAGTAATGTCACTTCTTCAATAAATGCTAGAATAACGTTGGCATTCAATACAATAAAACAATAACTCATTCAATTAATGCCTTTAATCATTATCCAATTGCTTAATAAACAAAACGATGCTGCACTAATGATGTAGTAACACTAAAATGACGACAGCAATTAGGGCTAGTAGGCTTAGCTCTTAGGCTAGGTTAGTAGTTAGGGTTTCAATTCAAGGTTTTGAGAGTGTTTGGATCAAGTCCACTTCAATGCATGAGGTCTTAGGATTAGTGCCTTGGGGTTAAATGGAGTCAATAATGAAGGACGCAAGAGTTGAAAGAGACGAAGACTAAGGACTAGAGGGAGAAGTTTTGAGGTGTTGCTAAGGCAAGGCCTCAAAATCAAAACCCTAGGGGAGAGAGGCTCACTCTGGTGTTGCTACAACAAGGCCTCGTGCTCTCTCCTCCTTCCTTAACTCAACTGACAAAACGACTAGCTCAAAAATAAAGCATATAACCAAAACTGGAGGGTTTGATGAGACAAGGTGTTGCTACAGCAAGGCCTTTCAACAAACTCTAGAAAAAGTACGGCCCTAAGTGTAGTAGACCTAGGCTCAAGACGTCTCTCTCTTCTTGGCTTCTAGATGGTACGGCTAGCAATAGAAGAAGAGTGGAAGAGAGTGTAGCAACGACTAGGCTCTCTCCTTCTTCAATGGCTGAAAATTTCTTTCTCAGGGGACATGAGACAAGGACCTATTTGTGTGCTTGTCACCTAGGGTTTTGATTCAGCAAAATTCATAAACATATGCAAGAAATTAGACTACAACCATTCATCAAGAAGTTTTGCAGAAACAATACTTACAATTCATCAAAAAATAACCATGAAAGCCCTAGTTGTAACACCTTCTTTCAAGAGAAACACCATAAAATGCCAAAAAAGTCTTCCTTCAACAAGTGCGCCTGACTAAATCAGCCAATAACCCAAGATAGGGTGCAAATTTCAGACCTCACCAAGTGGTGAGTTAGTCGTGATGAAAAAATGAAGGAGAAAATCCTCCATTTATACAATATCATGACCTAATTTTACTTTTTTAGGTCATGTAAAAGGCCGACAAGGCCAAAATATCAAAATCATACTGTTTTACATTAAATTGTCAAATTAAATCCTAAATCAAGCTGAAAAGAGAGTAAAAGCCCCTCCAAGGGAGACGTTATCCCCTTTTAGGGCAGATGGGGCGTCCTGGAGCAAAACTTTAGCCCTCCTTGGGTTTCTCCAACCTGCCACATGTGCCATTGCTGCCTAGTCTACCTCCCAAGATGTCCATGATGCTGGGTGACGTCATGGTCAAGATGGTGACGTCCTAGACCTCCCAAGGCCAGCGTTCCATTGAGAAAGGGTCATCCCCCCCAGGTCAATCTCTGTTGGGGTGCCTCTGGTGGAACGTCCTCTTCTCCTCTGGTGCAAACCTCCGGATCCATCTCTATCTTGTATTTTCCCTCTGATGGGGTCTCAACATCTACCTGATGGGCTCTTTAGCCCCATGGAGGTCCGAACTGATCATCTCCCCATGTGTACCGGTCCAAGAAGGTACCTGTCCGTCGGGCGTGGTCCTGCACATCAAAAGCTATGCCTTCCATGGGCTCATCAGTCACAAGGATCATAGCAATGTCAATCACATTTCATCATCAATATTAATAAACATATGCATAAAACCCCTAATAGATCAATTGTAAATGTTTATGCCATTATTATAGTTCTTTGCATTTCATAAAGATAAGAGCATAATAAGAACAAGATCGCTGAGAAATACACATCCACAAGAGACACAACATTTATCCTGGGAAACCCTCTAGGGGAAGAAAACCCAGCAAAAACTTCCTTATCATAAATAGCTTATACAATGTTCAAGAGATAACTCAACCAATACAGAAAATGTCCTCCTYAAGAGATGCRCCACCCTTCTTCTTCTCTCACCAACTTGTAATTGCAACTTGCCTCATAAGAACATGAGCAAGTGAAGTGTGTGTTAGAAGTGAGGCGCTAGCCTCTTATTTATATCAATCTCGCACGTGTGAAGAGTCACCATCTGGCAGGGCCGACCTCTCACACTGGGTGGGTAAATCCACCTTTTATTAATTCTGGCCCTTTCATTATAACTGTTGGGGCCGACTTCTTGTTCTGCACTTTGTAATTGCCCGATGATCAATCCGCAAAAGGGGATTTGGTCCTTATACAATTACTGACTTGATTAATCCTCAATGGGGATTAATCTAATAACAATAATATTAATAATGACATGATTAATCCTCAATGGGGATTTAATCCAATAATAATAATAACATGATTAATCCACAATGGGGATTTAATCCAATAACAAAATAATAATAAGAATGCTCTTCGCAGTTACATTATTTCAACATCAATCAATAGCTCAAAGACGTTACACAAACCTACTATACAATTCTAGGAAAAGGGCAAGGCATCCTATTGGGCTAGTGTCCACTGAATAAGGGAAGTTCCTGGAAGAGACCTCTTCCAAGCCATGTAAGTGGATGAAGTGGTCAAGGGATGTCCAAGTAGGTGGGTGCAATGAAGGCCAAGGATGCAAGATGTTACCTGTGAGTGCCTTTGTAGAAGGCGAGTTGTACCTGTCATGGATGCAATTCTTTCCAAGCCCATTCATGCCTTTTATTCTTTTTGTTATTTCATTTTTTTATTGCTTCCTTCTTTCTTTTTTGCTCAAGAGATAATCAGGGGACACTGCCCTGGCGTGGTGACCAGTGCTGACAACGTTACCCACAAGTACTTTCATAGAAATGAGAAGGCTGGCTCGTGATGAGACCCCCTTTCCCTTGGCCATGCAACCAAAGGTCATTGCCCTGGCGTGATAACCAGCTAATGGCAACGTCATACTGCTAGGTACCCATGGACCTACTAGGTTGGCTCATGATGAGACCCCCTATCCTCTAGTTAGGTCTTGTTTTATTATTTTTTTTAGGGTCCCTTTTGTTTCTTGTTGAGAAGCCCTTTATTACTTTCTCGGGGATCCCCGGGCGAAGCATCTCGAGGTTTTATTCTTAGGCTTTTATCTTTTACCAGCTTACTTTTACCTTCTGGGCCTTTAGCGCCTTCTTCCCACTAGATAAGGTGCAACCATAAAAAGGTTAACCCAATGCCCGAACAAGTGGAATGGGACAGGTGAGCGGGAAACAAGATGGAAAAGTGAAACTGTGAAGGGAGCGGACGATGGCTTCTCTATGACAACCCCAGTGGCTAACCAAAACCAACAGACACAGGCTTACTAAGACACCCTGTTAAATCCCCAAAACATGGTTAAGTGGGCAAGTGTAAGATCCAAGCAGTTGTTAGAAATAAAAGGAATCAGATGCATACATTCAATGGTTTTGATGATCAAAGTGACACATACCATGATACCTGAACTAATTACCTCCTGAAGCAAGAACCCTCTCTGACACAAGACCAAGCCGGTGGTGGTGGAGGCTGCTGCTACTGCTAACAGGATAAAGATGCTGGAAGAGAGAAGAGGTGGGCCCTCGAGGGCCATGCTGAAGTCAATCCTGCTCTTGGTACTCCATGTCTAGGGCCTGCGGGCCTCGAGACATGATCTCCTAGTTATCCCTGAAAGTGGGGGATAACAAGCTGGATCAAGCATATTTCATGGAATCAGTGACAGAATGTTCCTAAAGTGCAAGAGAGAGAGACTAACTGATTTAACAGTGGGAAGGTCAGGTAGTAGAAAAGCCACAAGAGTAGGAGTTCCCTATAGCCACTAGGACAGAGAGGATGAAGGATGTAACTGCACTATTTAAATAGATTGTTGCAGCCCGGATCGAGCAACAAAACAAGCTTCCAAGATTACACATTATCAGGATCAAACACAAAAGAAATATGCTAAGTTTAGCGAACTACAACAGTTAACAATAGATCTGGTGAAGCCTGAAGGCATCATAGAATGAGATAATAGTCAAGAAAATATCTAACTTGGCCCGTGTAGAGAAATTTTAAATAGATATACAGAAAATTGAAGCTGTCTACTATGAAATTGCTCAGAGCTTTCAATAATTTATCAAGATTTTTGAAGAAGGATCTTCCTTCTTTGGCACCCATTTTGCAGAAGTGACCCTGATCGTCTCAGGGCCAGACAAAGCTAGTGATTGGGGCCTGTTGGTGCCCCATTTTGCAAGGTTTTGATTCTTGAGTAACGTGCTGGACTTCCTAGCACACCAGACTATACAATGCATCAGACTGATTAGCACACTTGGTTTGCTAGTGTGCTGGACTTGATAGCAGTGGAACCGGAGCACTAGTTTGTAGACAGTTGTAACTGTCCAGGACCACTTGTAACTTCTTTCTAAGTTTAGAAATATGTATGTAATCGGAGATATAAGGTTGTAATGTATGATGATGGAGTATTATATGTTGGTAGATGGTATTATGGCCCTTTTGGGGGTGTTATCACACAATCTGTAGATTGGGCAAAGCTCAACCGAATCCATGGAAGTGTGACAACTGCAGGAGTACCTGCCCACTGTCACCTTAGATACACACTCCCCTCCCTTTAGTGATGACAAGTCACCACAAGGGGGTAATCCTGGTGACCCTATGGGGATTGAGACAGAAAGTGGAGCAGTGATAAGTGAAACCCCTATAGGTCAAGTTTGGAGATGGAGGATGGCTTGATGAGGAGTCTTGTGGAATGGTAAATGATTGTCAATAGTTATGTACCTGCAAAACAGTGTTAGGCCTGCTCGGAACAAGACAAATGATGATCAAACAAGCCTTTAACCAATGGGGATTCGGCAAGAAATCTCACTGTGCCAAATTGCAGCAGTATATAGGTCTATAAATCAGCAAGAAACAATTACCAATAGCTGCAAATTAAACCACTAAAATCAAGTATAAGATGATGGAAAATAAACTAGCAATAATTACTCAAACTTCCACTGAAAAGAGCAAGACTTTAGATGGTTTTTAGGGCTGTTTGTAAATTGTTATCAGCAAGTATTATAACAGCCAAGTGGATGTAGCAAACAAATGCTACAACAGCTAAATCTAACCACAAAAATTAACAAGTAAACCGTGCAAATGATAGCTATATAATCAATGTAACAGTAATTCGGGTTCACAAGCAAATTTCAGTGGCAGAGAAGTGAGTAATAGATGAAAGAAGATGAGTTTGCTGCAGCCCTAATGGCTGTAGCTTTAGTTTATAACAACAACAATAATTACTAAGCTAGGCTAGATGCCCTTGGGGCACAAACTTGCCTTAAGCATGCAAAATTGATTCCAACTTGAACAATTACGAAATCTCTATTTTTCACGTATTCCAATGCAAATGGTTTTATTTCTCCAATGCAAATTAGACTAGTGCCTTTATCATTTGGGTGATGGAGTCTCTTGTTGCAAAGCTAGTCGTGTTACCTCCCTATGGGTGTAAGCTCTTTTACTCCCTAGGGCAAACAAAACTAGCAAGGTAAATTTAGGAGGGTGTAAGCCTTTTTACTTCTCCTAGCAACCTTGTTAAGTAGCTTCTCCAAGACAAATAATGGACTTTAGTGGAGGGTGTGTTGCCGTCCTTATACACACTTGCAAACGTGAGCTAAGTCCGGCTCATTTAGTGTGTCCTTGGAGGCACAATGCCTAGGTTCACAGCCCACGCTGTCACTTTGACTGGAACCTCTTCTGTCTAGGCTCACTCCTAGGGAAGCCAACGGGGGTAGTCCCTAGTTTCTAGATTAGTTTTAGAGTTAAGTTCTAGGAGTTAGTTTTAATTATTTACAAGGTTTGGGTGATTCTAATCCTAAGAAGCACAATCAACAATGCAAGGTGCACGGGTTAGCATGTAAAACAAGCCTTTTCCTAGGGCAACTAAGACTAGTGCCTAAAGATTGGGCTTGGGGTCAACTAAGTTAAGGGGTTGTTCGTTACAAATAGATTACAAAGTTGTTTACAAAAGAATAACTTGATCAAAAATATATTAGATACAAGATTTACAATTTAAAGAATGCTAAAATACAACAAGTAAGCTAACCACTTCAATTATTTTGTGTTTGTGCAGGATATAAAAAGATTAAAGCATCATATAACATTATCATCAAAGCATCAAGATCATCATCATCAATACAT
>ML856188.1:0-10109 GCA_009831015.1 Picea engelmannii | reverse complement strand
AGGGATACAAGATAAATGAAAAGTAAAGTATGTTCCAGATGACAAAGATGTAACCACTTAGATATTTAATCTACCACATGAAAGACAACTTGCATAATAATGTAAATCTGAGATTAGTTGCTTGCAAGTGTGAAAGTATACTGCAGATGCTATAGATTGAAGATTAAGTTAAGTGATTAAGTGTGAGATTAATTTTAGCCCTGTCTAGATGTCAACCCAAAAACTCTCCTCCCCCAGTTACCAAGTGACTGCTGGATGCTCAAGAAGTGAGGCAACGAGGCCTACCCTAGCTTCACAGGTCAACCCTAAGATCAGAGTACTCCCGGAAAGGATGCCGCGCGCCGTGAGACTGTCCCTGGCCTAGCACCTTCCGTTGCCTTCCTCCGATCTCGTTTTAAATGGCGAAGATGGTGAGTTATGGTGTAATGATCCCAAGCCAATTTTTTCGCTTGGAATCACTAACTACCACTGATTTGTTGATGTGCAGGTGTTTATTGAGTTATCCAGTTATTAAGTACATTCATACAAGATTCATCCAACACATGAAGATCACAATACATCCAAGATATAGAAACACAAGCAAAGATCTGACCTTTATTATGAGCAATATGGAATCAATACAATAGATAGCTGATCTGGAACAATCCTCAGATGGGCAGAAAGACAATAGATATGAGCTGCTACAAAATGCTCTGCCGATACAAAATAAGCCTCCAAAGGCTGAATAGAAAATGAAGATCAATACAAGCAGATCTGACTGCCAACTCTCCAGCTGAAGAATGCCAGACTCCACTAGAAGACTGAAACCCTCAATAAATCGATCCCATTGAAGGAAGACTCCAAATGAGTCCAAACTCGGCAAGATGATAGATCAGGGTGGTAGAATCACCCTCTTGAAATCTCAAGCTGAACGCCCAAGGCAAACCCTTCCAAACTCTGAATCTTCTGCTGAAGCTGCGCCCTCCTTGATGCCTGAAACCCTAGGTGATTCGGCCCTGATGAGAAAAGCCTCCAAATGCCTTGAAACTCCCCACGAATGTAGATCGGGCTATGAGAACCCTGTAGGAGAAGTTTTAGACTCAGATTCTAGGTGTAGCCTTCTAGATATGAGATTTACTGAATCATAGGACGTCCCCTTAGCCTCCAAGACGTCCCACTCTGAAGCTAAATATCTGATGGTGATAACTCTCCAGAAAAACCCTTAAAATGATGATAGTGCCCTTGCAAATAAAACCCAAATGTCGGAATGGCCACAGGCTCTCCTGATAAGCTGGATCGAACCTCCTCTAGAAGATGGTGCGCCCTTGCTAGAAACACAAGAACAGTACGGCCCTGCTACCTTCTGAAGTGCTGGATGGAAATATACTGAGGGTAGAATGGTGTGGAGGAATCTTTCATCCCCGAGACCAAGCTGTGGAACAAGGTGAGTGGGTCTTTCACCACTGAGTTGCTTACAAGGGTTTGTACAGCAAAACCCCCAAACTGAATGCTCAAGAGAAATAGCAACAATATATCAAATCCAGAATGACTAATGGGTGCGCCCCAACCTCTTACTTATACTTTTCCTTCTAATTCTTTGTTGAGTTAGGTTAACTCCCAGGGTTAGCTTCTATTCTTCTGTTAAGTTATCTTTTACTCCTTTTATCCTTTTTCTTCCTTAAGTCAACTTAAAAATATAACTTAGTTTAGTTGACTTTCCCCCTTAATGTGAGACTATGACCTAGTGGGGATGCCCAGGCCACTGAGTCTCCTCAACACCTCTCTATCAAGAGGTGGGGGACATTACATATGGTGTCCTATTAAGTCTAATTAATTGATTTTAGACCTATGAGCTAAGTATTGCAATGTGTGTTTGAGTGCTTGTAGCATGCTCAAATAAAGTTGCCAAAGTACTGAAGACAAGTGTGAACTCTTAACAATGAAATTGCCAGTTCTTAAATGGTTGATTTACTGCATGTGAATTTTAAGAACTGTAATTGCTTTGTGAAACTGAAAACTGTGAAAATGAAGGCTGAAGCCTTTGAACCAATAAATTGCAAGTTAAAAATGCTTAATTAGATTGTTGCATGTGAAACAACTTGCGGAATGTAAAGTGGTTAATTAATCCTTAAAGGTATCTATTTTTGCATGCATGTGTTAAGATAAAATGCTGAAATAGAAATGACTTGCATGAAAAGTAGATTACGAAAACAAATATCAACTATGCCTCCACGGGCTCTAAGCTAGCATATGTTAAGTGTGAGATCTACTCTAGATTATTTTAATTTAAGCATGCATGTAGAAACCACTACTAATCTAGCTAAATTAAACAAGGAAGACAGAAAAGAAAACTAATCTAAACTTGCAAAGTAAAAACTGAAAGAAAGGAAGGCAAGCCGTTTGGGTACAACTCCTTTGGGCTTGCGTTTACAGTATTTTAGAGAGGAGAAAGAAGAGAAATTGTTACCACAATGAGAGGAGTTGTTTGAGGGTGTGTTGTGCATGAAATTGGACAGCATGCCCTCTTGTCCTGGCGAGAATCTGCAAAAATTAGCAAGCTATTGCTTGCTGATTTGAGCTGCAACACACTCAACAAAGTTATGAAATTTCTGTTTGTAGGCAGAAATTTCGTGCATACAAAAACTAGAAAATTGTAATGATTAAGTGACCAATCTAAGCATGTTATATACCCAACACTGAACGTGAAAGAATGAGGAAGAAGGACAAAAAATGCTAGTGAAGTGTAAGCGAAGATGAGGGTAGATTCATCCTTGAAACTATCCCAACAACTTCATAGAGGTGATCTGCAAAACTTAAACCAAAAGTGAGATGGAACAACAGATAATATCCTGCATGCATAGAAAATACAACATAGTTTCTATTATATAAGCATGCACAAAATATATAGATGGACAACTAGACTATTGCCTCATCTAGCCTAGTAAACTAATTTACTTGAGCAACTATTGACCAAAACACATAAAAATTCAGAATGATATCACCTCACAATAAGTGGCACATCCAGACTAATCTTGAACGCCACAGTTTCCTCCAAAGCAGTTTCTGTATTATTAAATGGGAAGAGGTTGTAGCAACAATGTTGCTACAAGCTCTTCAAGAGCCAAAACCAGTGAAACAAGGTGAAAGTAATGAGAGAGAGACAGAGTGGGATGGAGAGAATTTGGTAGCATAACATTACTGTGAAGAATCATGTGAAATGAGGTTGTGAGAGGTGTCTTAAATATCTTGAGAAGCTAAGGAGACCCCTCTTGGATCTTCAACAAGTGTCAAACATCCAAGGGACAAGACAACTCAAAGAGGAAAGCCACCAATGAGATGAAGAGCTTTTAGGGTGAGGGGAAATGGTAAGTAAAGTGAGTTAGAAGGTTGAGTTGGCCTCATGAAGGAGATGTATTGGTCAAGGAGGACACCCACGCTTTCTTTGAAAGCAAACTTCCAAAATTTAAGTGATGTTTCCACTCTATCCATTAAAGAAAATGTATGTTTCCAATATGAGCATGAGTGAAGAGAAAGCATGAGGGATGAGTAAAGCGTGAGGGATTTGGTAATGAAGAGTGTGTGGGACACACTCTATTTGTGACATGGAGGGCTAAGGTAAGGTGCATGGGAAGAGGGAAGGTCTTACGACCCACTTAAGAAGAGTTTCCAAGTTTAAAAGGGAAGGTGGGCGTATATTGCTAAAAGGACATAAGCTTCAAATGAAAAAAACGTGAGGATGGATAGGGAAAGGCGTGAGTCAGCTTGAGTGTGGAGGAGTGTGGGTTGAGTGTGTTGAACACACTCCCCAATTGCACATGATAGGTGGAGGAGAGGCCCCACGCCTCATTCAAATGACCTTTCCAATTCATGCATGGGATTTCCAAAAGAACGTGAGGTAAAGCGTGAGGTAGGAGTGATGCGTGAGGGTTGAGAGGGCGTGTGGTGGGAGTGTGTTGGGTCACTCCTAAAATGTGAGTGGGTAAGGAGGGACGTATAGGTGGAAATGGGAGGGGTCCACGTTCCAAATTAAAAGGAGGTTCCAAACTTTAATGAAAAGGGGGACGTACCCCATATGGGTTACGTAAGCCTTTAAAGTGGGAATTAAATTAAAAGGTGGGTGAAAATTAAAGTGGGTTTAAGGGGTAGGTAAAGGTTAGGTGGGTTAGGTGGGGTCCCTCTCATCATTAATTACCATTTACTTCACCTTATTTGACTAACTATTACAAAATTGACATTTGCCCATGTCTTGGGTTTGGCAATTAAAATCGTCGTTTTCTGAAAAAACTCCTAAGTGGACAAAAAACTTAGCAAAACTTGTTCGACTGAGTTGAAACTTGGTCCATGGGTGTAGGGGGTCTCATTAGCTTTCTTTTGAGTACAAATATGCCTATCAAAAATCTCAGGACCTAAGTTTTACATTAAATACCTAGAATTAATTAATTAATTAATTAATTCCGAACCTTAAAAAAAACCCGGCTATACTTGACGGAATTCCGTGAAATTTCGCGTGTTGTCTTACATGGTCATTTACAACATTCCTAAACACTAGCTACCTAGGAATGAGTTCATTAGAATGCCTTTCACCACTTTGGAGGATTTATTGGGTGGGAGTGAAAAACTCAAGGGAGATTAACTCGGCTGGTTAGGCCACATTAACCTCTTGAGGATAAAAAACACTTAGTGAAAGGGACTCTCCTAATGAAGAAACCCTAAGGCAATTGACCTAACATGATCCATGTAGACCTATTACATTATAAACCCGTGTAGGGGTGCAGAAATCCCGCTTACAAAACTGTGTGCTAGAGCAAAAAATGCCCTGTAGAACCAATTAGTCTTCGACATGTTTGCATCTGTTGATGCATATCTTCATGGTACATGGAGTTGACTCCCTAGTTGAAGAGGCGGTCAACATCTGGCTCCACATGGGGACGTGTGTTCGATCTTCTCACATGGGATGGAGAGCATACGAGAATCCAGGATCTACAAAAAGGTGCTTACCAATATCCAACATAAGCATACATATATAAATGAATAAAAAACATCTACATAATGAAATAACTATTGTACAACATCTATAATTATAAAATGAAACTATGATACAAAAATACATCTAAGTACATAATCACATAATAAATGAAAGAATACAAAATTGAAATACAAGAGGAGGGTTAGAGATACGTTACAACCGTCCATGCACTGGACAGAATGAAGTCATAAGTGTTTGAAACATCCTTGTCCAGGTGACTCACAGAAGACCCCTTCCCAAGTTTTATTAACTTGGAATTTTTCGCGAGAAAAAACCAACCAAGAATCATGCTCCTTCTTCCCTTCAACCAAACACTGGAATGTGACAAGCCGTTTAAACTTTTAATACTTCGCTGCTCATGACTACCAAGGTGGGAGGCCAACTAATACTCATAATGATATGACATTGATAAACTGAAGTTGCCTTCCATTTTTCCCTTATTCTGTACAAAATCCTCTTTTGGCTGAGAGGTTGGAAATAAACATGTCAACGGAACCATCATGCTTCTTCTTCCCTTCAACCAAACACTGGAATGTGACAAGCCGTGTAAACTTTTAATACCTCGCTGCTCATGACTGCCAAGGTGGGAGGCCAACCAATACTCATAATGATATGACATTGATAAACTGAAGTTGCCTTCCATTTTTCCCTTATTCTGTACAAAATCCTCTTTTAGCTGAGAGGTTGGAAATAAATATGTCAACGAAACCATTATACTGTTTTCCTCAAGGTTGTCGAGGTTCTCCTTCAAAGAGATTGGTTCCATGGGAGGAGGGTGGGGACTTGAATTATCTAGATATTCAGCAACTTCAAACTCAAATTCCTGTACTTCCTCCAAATGAATGACTGACTCATCCATGGATTTATTCGAAATGTCCTCATGAACCTCCTTATCTTTTTCACTATCAAGCTCAAGTTCATGGGGGTCCGGACAGTCAACATAAGTTTCTGTAAAGTCAACTTCCATGATTTCAAATTGATCTTCCATGGCCATAAATTGTTCATTTATGGCTTCACACTGTTTGTTATGGGCATACTGTATGTTCATAATTATTTCTTTAAGCTCCTCAATGGGATCTGGTGGAGTATCTATCTCTATGTCTGAATTAGTTGTTGCTATATCTGGAAGATTTTCCTTCTTCCATTTTTCCATAAAATCATCAACCAACTCGTCGTAAATTTCATCCTAATCATCCCCAAATCTTCCCAAAAAGTCATGCAAAAACTCCCATATGGTCTTGATCGCATTATCTTCATGAAGAAGAAACCAATCACAAGCACTTCCTTGACCCTCCAAAAGAGTCCAGGAAAACAAACTCATAAGAGCATCCTCATGGATAGGTAGATCATACCAACCATCAATAAATTGCCAAAAGGCCTCGACATGAGCACAAGCATTACCACCATTATGAAATTCAATCACATTGTCAACAACATCTTCAGGTATATCATTAGGATAACCAACTATTCCTGAAAAATCAAAAGGTTTTTGAAGGTCGCTCATTGAAAAAGAAAAATCTGGGACCCAAAAGATTACTAAGGATCTGACAAAAAGGGAAACATGCTAACTTCATCCACAAACTTTTTCAAGTCCAAGGATGAAACCACACAAGTCGTGAGTTCCTTCTTGAAGAATACCTTGTCAAATTATTTTTAAAGTGGAGTCGCCAGATGACCAGGTTTATCAACAAACAAGAGCATTAGACAAAGTAGAAACAAGAAGGAAAGAAAAAGTCAGATTATTAAGCTGGAACAAGAATTGGATATCAGTGACTGCTTCTTCTCCAAGAATTGCAAGCAACCCACAAGGATTGCTCCCTGCAGTATACTCGACAGATTTGTTCAATGGAGTCGCCACTTGGAAAAGATTCACACGCAATCAACCAATGCAAGTTCAAAGAATTTTTTAGTTCTTAAAAAAAAGTTAAGTCGTTTTGACCAAGGCTAAATAACTTATCCTCGACAACGACGCCGAAGATGTTGCCGTCCTTATACACACTTGCAAACGTGAGCTAAGTCCTGCTCACTTAGTGTGTCCTCAGAGGCACAATGTCTAGGTTCAAAGTCCACACTGTCACTTTGACTTGAACCTCTTCCATCTAGGCTAACTCCTAGGGAAGCCAAGGGGGGTAGACCCTAGTTACTAGATGAGATTAAGAGTTTAATGTTCTAGGAGTTGGTTTTAATTGGTTAAAAGGTCAGGGGGAATCTAGCCTATGATGTTAATTAGCAAATGCAAGATGCAACTATCTAAGTATGAGAGTCAAACCTTTTCCTAGCACAACTAAGACTAGTGCCTAAGATTGGGCAATGGGGTCAACTAGATTAAGGGAAGATTAATTACAAGTTACAAAGTATTACAACAAGATAGATACAGATAAATACAAAAGAAATATATGAGATATACAAGCTAAATTAGATACAAAATATTAACAAGTGCTGGAAATGTGCAGGAAAGAAGATATTCAAAGACGAGAGATAATCAACACATCAAGCCAAGCATGCTCACAACAGATAGAATTCCGTTGGACTGGTTTTCAATGGCCAAGAGACGCAAAGCACTCAAGACCCAATCAAGAGAATGCCTCCAGGTGGATGTGCACTTCTTGAAGGATCACACCACAGATACAGGGATACAAGATAAATGAAAAGTAAAGTATGTTCCAAATGACAAAGATGTAACCACTTAGAAGTGGTGTGTTGGACAAACTATGCTCTGCATCAATGTAGAAGGGCTGAATTTTTCAGCCATCATTGATCCAATCTAGCTAGTGAGTCGGTGGATGATCATATGGTTGATGACTTCGTTTCAATCATGCTGGATATAGGTCTTGTAGTTGTTATCCCTGATTTTTAGGGATAACTAGGAGATCATGTCTCAAGGCCCACAGGTCCTAGACATGGAGTACCGAGAGCAGGATTGACCTGAGCATGGCCTTGGAGGGCCCATCCTTTTCTTCTTCCATTAGCTTTATCTTGTCAGCAGCAACAACATCCATCACCATCGGCTTGGTCCTGTATCAGAAGAGGTTCTTGCTCCATGAGGTAATTGGTCCAGGTATCATGGTATGTGTCACTTTTGATCATTGAAACCTTTAAACATATGCATTTGATTCCTTTTACCTCTAACAACTGTTTGGATCTTACATTAGCCCACTTGTCCATGATTGGGGAGATTGATAGGGTGCCCTAGCAAGCCTGTGCCCATGGGTCTTGGTTTGCCACTAGAGGGATTTCTGAAAAGCCATCGTCCGCTCCCATCATAGCACCACTGTTTCATCTTATCTCTCGCTCATTTGTCCCATTCCCCTTGTCCAGGGCGTTGGGTTGACCTGTTTGTAGGATTGCACCTTATCTCATGGGAAGAAGGGGCTAAAGGCCCAGAAGGTAAAAGTAGTTGGTAAAAGATAAAAGCCTAGAAATAAAACCTCAAGATTCTTTGCCCAGGGATCCCCGAGAAGGCAATAAAATGCCTCTTAGCAAGAAACAAGAGGAACTTGGAAAATAACAAACAAGACCTAATCAAGAGGATAGGGGGTCTCATCACGAGCCAACCTATTAGGTTCATGGGTACCTAACAGTATGACATTGCCACCATCTGGTTACCATGCTAGGGCAGTGACCTTTGGTTGCATGGCCAAGGGAAAGGGGGTCTCATCACGAGCCAACCTTCTCATCTCTGTGAAAGTACTTGTAGGTAACACTGTCAGCTCTGGTCGCCATGCCAAGGAAGTGTCCTCTGGTTAGCCCTTGAATAAAAAGAAAAAGAAGAAGAAAAGGAAAATAAAAGAAAAGAATAAAGGCAAGAATGGGCTTGGAAAAATTGCATCCATGACAGGTACAACTCGCCTTCTACAAAGGCACCCACAGATAACATTATGCATCCTTGGCTCTCACTTCACCCACATGACTGGACATCCCCTAGCCACATCACCTCACTTACATGGCTTGGATGAAACTTTCCTGGAGACTTCCCTTTTCTTATGGATACTAGCCCAACGGGACATCTTGTCTTTTTCTCCAGTCTTGTATTGTAGGTGTTTGTAATGTTTTTGAGCTATTGACCGATGTATCAGGGTTTTTATGCATATGTTTGATAATATTAATGATGAAATGTGATTGACATTGCTATGATCCCTGTGACTAATGAGCCCATGGAGGGTGTAGCTTTTGAGGTGCAGGACCATGCCCGACGGACAGGTACCATTTGGACCGGTACACATGGGGAGATGATCAGTTCGGACCTCCATGGGGTTGAAGAGCCCACCAGATGGATGTTGAGACCCCATCAGGGGGGCAGAGACAGGACGATCAGGGTTTTGCACCAGAGAAGAAGAGGACGTTTCATCAGAGGCACTTTGGTAGAGCCCGACCTAGGGGGATTGACCCACTTCCAGTGGAATGTTTTCCCTGGATGGCCCAGGACGTCACCTAGGAGCTCATGACGTCATCTTGAGCGTGTGAGAGTTTGACTGCGCAGTTGGCACATGTGGCATGATTGGGAGGCCCAAAGAGGGCCAACGTTTTGCCCTTTGGTGCTGCATTTGCCCTAAAAAGGGCTAACGTCTCCCTCAGTGGGGCTTGACGTCTTACTTTTGCTCAGTTAGGGTTTCAAAATGAACATTTAATGTAAAAACAGTATTACTTTGATATTCTGGCCTTGTCGGCCATTTTATGACCTAAAAAGTAAATTAGGTCATTGATACACTATATATTGAGGAGTTTTAGCCTCATTTTAACATGGATTCATCACTCACTCATTAGTGAGGTCTGATTTTAGCGCCCTACTTGGGTATTTTTGCTGATTTAGTGAGGTGCACTTGTTGAAGGAAGGCATTTCTCTTGAAGGAAGGTGTTACAACTAGGGTTTGCATGTTTATTTCTTGATGAATTGTAAGTATTTTTCTGCAAAACTTCTTGATTGAATGGTTGTAGTCTTATGTTCTTACATATATTTATAATTTGCTGAATCAAAACCCTAGGTGACAAGCACACAAGTAGGTCCTTGTCTCATGTCCTCTAATAGAGAAATTTTCAGCCATTGAAGAAGGAAGAAAGAGCCTAGCCATAGCTACACTCTCATTTCTTCTTCTCCCTAAGCTAG
>ML856187.1:0-12563 GCA_009831015.1 Picea engelmannii | reverse complement strand
GCATCCTATTCTATATCGACCTCAATTTTACAGTGAAGTCGTTTTCTTAAATCCTGAAAAGCACAGTAATGACTGAGTTATTAATAAGATAAACTTTTGCACTCTGGTAATGTAGATTCAAAATTATTATGGTTTTCAGTTCAGTATTCAAATACTATGTTAAAGATATATAAATTATAATTTTTCTTAGAGTATTCAGTTTCTAGTCGAACGATCAGTAGGCAGGAAGGCAGGAATGTTACTGTCCCCTATTTTTGGTCATATGTGAGGATATTTGATATTGTGTTAGCGTAGGAGTCTGGCATTGAGAGTCGCCAGACCTGATTGTGGCATCATATTAACTTACCTTCCCTATAGAAGTGAGCTGTTTTGACCCCAATGTTCTTGTATGGGCCAGGTTTGCCCTCTCTACTAGACTTTTACAGTTTACCATTCATCCTTTCTTGTTGATCGAAGGAAAAGGATATAACTTCATTATTATCAAATTTATAGTTTTTGAATGTGCTAGTAGCTAGGTCTGAAACTACCTGAAATGAGTTTGTCTCAGTTCCTCCATGAAGCTAAGGTTTCTGATAATCATAAACCATTCCAACCAGGCCAAGTTTCTGACAATCATAAACCATTCCAACCAGGCAATGGCGTGGCAAACAGTCCAGGATGCTTACCAAATACATTATGGACAATCTAAAAAATAAGTTGTTTATTTGTTCTACGAAATGGTTTTTTCACAGAATTCTGGCAATATAAGTTTACACGAATTTCATAGAAGCTTTAACCTACTAAGCTTTTTCTACAGCAAATGTAACAGTTATTTGACCGGATTAATAATTTAAAGAGACATTCATCTGAGGAGTCAATGCTGGCTAAGTTCATCAGTATAACTAGAATGAGGTAAATTAGAACGGGAAAAGATGAGTGAACAGCTCTATCGTACAGTGTGATGACCAGCATCATAGGACTGATAAATACGGACATGCCAGTACTAACTGACACCCAACTCCATTGGATCATCATGTTGCATATGGTCATTGAGTCATGAAAACTATGTAGGTGAATTATGTGATAACTTAGCAATTACTGAATGGGTATGTAGTGTTATTATTTGCATCAATGACATAATATTAATATTAATATTAATATTAATGTATATTCATTTTAACTTTGGATTTATTAGGTATCTAGAAGAATAAAATTTTCGGTAAAAATTATATTGATTATAAACTAATTACATATCTTCTTCATATTAAACAACACATCATTAAAATGTTTCTTAGATTTTTGATATATATATATATATTAACTTTAAATTTTTTTATTTATGGATTATATTGAAATATATTTTTTAAATGTCATGTGTCAATTTCATAGTAAATATTGGAGGAATTCTTTTTCATTGGAAAATAGAAAGCACACTAAATAATAATTTTTTCATTCTCAATTACTTTATATCTCTATATAAAGTTGATATAAAATTATTTAATTAATGTATATAATAATAATAATAATCTATTTTTAAGGTCATAGCCAAGCCAGCACAACAAATTGGTGTATGAGACCCCCTTGTTTATGGGACAAGGGACCCCCTCCGCCCAACGATTTGATTGGTAAAGTCTACTAAGGTATACATACTCTACCCCCCTCTGGATTTGAACCTGTGACCTCTTAAGAGGAAACACATGGTCTTAACCATTAGGCCCACTCAAGCTGTATATATATATATATATATATATATATATATATATCACTTGTCAACTCTATGTTGAGCATGGAAGGAATAATATGTCTCCTTCACAATTAACAACACACTATTATCATAAGAATTTTTTTACTTTCAATTGTATTACATATATATATAATTGATATTGAAAGCAACTATCCACATAATAATTTTTTTTTTACTTTCAATTATTATTATTTTTTTTATATTTAAAGTTGAAATAAAATTATTTTAATTAAGATGGATACCGAAATATTTTATTTATGATGGACATTGTAATACTTATTTGTTATTAATATATTTTTTAAATGCCACGTGTCAACTTCAACATGGAAGGAATTACACCTCCCTCCCTCTTACTAGATTATTTTGGATGTAATAAGAATTTATTTTTTTTCAATTGCTTTATATATATATATATATATATATTCACCCAGAAAATATAATTTCATTGTTATTCTATTAGAATCAAGTGAGCTACTTTACAAAAAATTTAAAAACCTTGTCTTTTCAAAAAGGAAAAAAACACATCTAGTACTGATGTTTTTTGTCTTGCTCTAGCTTTTAGAAAAGAAGATAGTTGTCTTCATTAACAATGACTCATTTGATAGTTTCTTCAATATAAAGTCTTTACATAGGACAGTCCAGTGCCTTCTTTGATAGCTTGTCTGCTTCAATGTTGTATGCAAGCACTTTGATAGCTTGTTTGCTTCAGTGTTGTATGCTTTGTGAACATGAATAAAGTTGATTCAAATTTGAATTGACTATTATCCAATCTATGGCCACTTTTGAGTCTCCAATTACTATCATCTCTTTTATGGACAATCTATTTTCTAGGGAGAGGAGCTCTGTGATGGTGTTTTGTGTTGATTTTGAGAAAAAAACATATTCCACATCGGTTATTTACATCTGCTCCATCAAAGAAACCAATAGGATTATCATCAAAGTATATTGGATTTAGTATGTGTTCTACTTTGTCAACTTCACCTACCCCATTGTGATCTTTGATTGAGAGGAGAATATTTGTGATAATCCTGGAGTGTCTAGGCCTGTCTAGGCCAATTTTCAAAGAATAATGGGATATGTTTAATTTTTGGATATTTTGTAAACCACTGAAACATATTTCTTTCCAAAGTAGAATTGCTCCATGAATCATGGATTTTTAGGTAGAAAATGATCTCTTTCCAAATAAACTGTGTAGTTTGACAATGAACAAAAATATCAGAAGTTGTCTCTCTTCATCTCTTAAACAGAGACTACAGACCTAAGGGCCAATGCCTCCCCTTTTTTTAAATTTTACTTATTGGTATTTTCACTTTCCAAATAGAATTATACCACCATCTAATGTCTTCAGTAGAGTTTATGTAGGATATGGAGTGATATGCTAAATTGGTTCTTACATTACCCACTACTTTGTTCCATGACCATACCATCTTATCTTTTGAATTGTTGATAGAGATTCCACTGCTTCCTATTCATATTGAACAACACACCATTGAAATGTTTCTTAGATTTTTGTTATATATATATATATATATTAACTTTAAAATATTTTATTTATGGATTATATTGAAATATATTTTTTAAATGTCACGTGTGTCAATTCCATACTAAGTATTGGAGGAATTTCTTTTCATTGGAAAATAGAAAACACAGTGAATAATAATTTTTTCACTCTCAATTACTTTATATCTCTATATAAAATTGATATATATATATATATATATATATATATATATATATATATCACTTGTCAAATCTATGTTGAGCATGGAAGGAATAACATGTTTCCTTCACAATGAACAACACACTATTGAAATGTTTTAATTATAAGAAATTTTTTACTTTCAATTGTTTTACATAAATATAAAGTCTATATTGAAAGCAACTATCCACATAATAATATTTTTTAACTTTCAATTTTTATTTTTTTTATATTTAAAGTTGAAATAAAATTATTTTAATTAAGATGGATACTGAAATATTTTATTTATGATGGACATTGTAATATTTATTTGTTATTAATATATTTTTTAAATGTCATGTGTCAACTTCACGTTGAACATGGAAGGAATTACACCTCCCTCTTACTAGATTGTTTTGGATGCAATAAGATTTTTTTTTTTCAATTGCAGAAAAAACAGTTTCATTGTTATTCTATTAGAATCAAGTGAGCTGCTTTACAAAAAATTTAAAAACCTTGTCTTTTCAAAAAGGAAAAAAACACATCTAGATGCTCATTGTCTTGCTCTAGCTTTTAGAAAAGAAGATAGTTGTCTTCATTAACAATTACTCCTTTGATAGTTTCTTCAATATAAAGTCTTTCCATATGACAGTCTAGTGCCTTCTTTGATAGCTTGTATGTTTCAGTGTTGTATGCAGACACTTTGATAACTTGTTTGCTTCAGTGTTGTATGCTCTGTGAACATGAATAAAGTTGATTCCATCAAAACTTGATTTTACGATTCTGATTTGGTCTTTCTAGTTTTTCAAATATAGCAAATTCAGATTTGAATTGACTATTATTCAATCTATGGCCACTTTTGAGTCTCCAGCTACCATCATCTCTTTTATGGACACTCTATTTTCTAGGGAGAGGAGTCCCCATAGTCCCATGATTTCTGCCTTCATATTTTTTCCTTGACCACCTGCAAAGTGTGCTCTGTAATGGTGTTTTGTGTTGATTTTGAGAAAAATTCATATTCCACATCAGTTATCTACATCTGCTCCATCAAAGAAACCAATAGGATTATCATCAAAGTATATTGGGTTTAGTATGTGTTGTACTTTGTTAGCTTCACCTACCCCATTGTGATCTTTGATTGAGAGGAGAATATTTGTGATAATCCTGGAGTGTCTAGGCTTGTCTAGGCCAGTTTTCAAAGAATAATTTATTTATGTATTTCCATATGCCCCAGGTTTCCAAAAATGGGATATGTTTCATCTTTGGATATTTTGTAAACCACTGAAACATATTTCTTTCCAAAGTAGAACTGCTCCATGAATCATGGATTTTTAGGTAGAAAATGATATCTTTCCAAATAAACTATGTAGTTTGACAATGAACAAAAATATGAGAAGTTGTCTCTTCATCTCTTAAACAAAGACTACAGACCGAAGGGCCAATGCCTCCCCTTTTTCTAAATTTTACTCCAGTTAGTATACAATCCTTTAAACCAAGCCACATGAAGCATATAATTTTATTGGTATTTTCACTTTCCAAATAGAATTATACCACCATCTAATGTATTCAATAGAGTTTATGTAGGATATGGACTAATATGCTAAATTGGTTGTTACATTACCCACTGCCTTGTTCCATGAACATACTATCTTATCTTTTGAATTGTTGAGAGAGATTCCACTGCTTTTCAACAATGTAAGGAAATTTATCCATTTTGTAGCCAACTCCCCTGTCAAACCAAGGTGGAAATCCTCAAGCCAACTCTGATTATTATTAGCATCAATTATGGTGGCTACTTGTGCTAAAGAGTATATTTGTTGATTGTTGAGATTCTGAATTAAGGAGCTTGAGAGTTTAAATGAAGCATTATCTCCTATAAACGGATCACATCCAAGAATGAATTGTTTGCCACACCTAATCTGCCAAGCCAACCATTGCTTTATAACATGTAATGAGACCATAAGATTTTTCCAGAATTTAGATGCTACTGGATACTTATATTCGGTTTTGCACAGCCAGGAGGTCAAGTCAATTCCTTTTAGATATTTTTATAAGTAGCTTGCTCCACAATCCTTTACCAAAGAGATCTCTCCAACAAGATTTTGCAACCAGTGATTGAGAAAACCAGAAGATATTTCGGATACCCCATCCTCCCGATTCCTTTGGTCTAGCTATGTTTTGCCAATTTGTAAGGTGGAAGCCTACAGTTTTTGTAGCGCCCCTCCATATAAAATTTGTAATAATCTGTTGAATCTTGTGTATAATAGAAGAAGGGATCTTGGCTAAGCTAAGCCAATATACATGTATACTCTGAAGAACAGATTTTGCTAATACCAATCTGCCACCTGAAGAAAGCCAGTCGAAAGTCCAATTATTGATTCTCTTCTCCACTTTATTGATCAACCAATTCCAACCCACCACTTTATAATTGTTGGGTTTTGGAAGAAATCCCAAATATTTCATACCTTTATCAATGCAAATGAAAAGTGTGTTGAATGTTGCTTGAAGTCTTTGTTTCAGAATAGGATCAATATTCTGTACAAAAAAGAAAGATTTTTGGCAGATAACTTCTATGCCCGAGGAAAGACAAAATCTTGTTAAAACTTATTTAAACTCCAACCAATCTTCAAGAATGCCAATTCCTAGGGTTAGGACATCGTCCACAAAGATCATGTGTGAAATTCTTGTTTCTATAGCAACTTTGAGTCCATGAAATTTCTCATCATCCACAATTGTTTTCAAGCATCTACTTAAGCATTCTATCACCAATGGAAATAAAAGGGGGGAAAGTGAGCATCCTTGGCAGAGTCCTCGATGACTCTTAAAGAAATATGTAGGTGAACCATTAATCAAGGCTGTCATGTTTACAGAGTTCACACAAGCCATGATCCATTGAGACACCTCCCATTTTAGTTCGATCTGAGTTAAAAGAAAGCTCAAAACTTGCCATCTTACTTTATCATAAGCTTTTTTAAGGTCCAGTTTAAGAATAATTGAACTCATCTTCTTGGTTTTTGCAGTGTGCATACATTCTTGTGTAATCCCCATAGCATAAAAAATTAAACGGTCTTTAGGGAAACCAAATTGTTCAAGGGAGATACAAGAAGCCATTTTTTCTTTCATCCTTGTAGCAATAATTTTGGAAATTACTTTATAAACAAAATTGCATAAGGCAATAGGCCCGAAGTTATGAAAAGTAGTTGGCTTACTTACTTTGGGGATAAGAGAAAAGAAAGTAGCATTAAGTGCTCCAGGAATGTAGCCTCTGCATCTGGATTCTTCAATTGCCTTGAGTAGATCCTCCCCCAATAAATCAAAGAATTTCTGAAAAAGTTCCTGGGTCCACCCATCTCGACTTGGGCTTTTATCCTTTGGCATTTTGTTGATAGTATCCTTAACTTCTCCGAAGGTGACAAATTTACCTAGTTCATTACTTTCTAAGTCATTGAAAAACTTTGGCATATTCTGGAGCACTTTAAATTGATTGACATTATCTTCTATCAGTATCTCAGTGTATTGAATAATTTATTTTTAAGGTCACAGCCAAGCAAGACACCAAATTGGTGTAGGAGACCCCCTTGTTTGTGGAACAAGGGACCCCCTCCACCCAGCAATTTCACTGGTAAAGTCTACGAAGGTATACATACCCTACCCCCCTATGGATTTGAACTTGTGACCTCTTAGGAAGAAACACATGTTCTTAACCATTAGGTCCACTCAGGCTATATATATATATATATATATATATATATATAAAGTGGATAATGAAATATTTTTTATGTTAAAATATTTTATGTATGGGTCTATATTGAAATATTTATTTTATTAAATTAATATTTTTTAAGTGTCACTTGTCAACTCCATATTAAGCATTGAAAGAATTATTTCACTTAAGGTGAATATTGAAATATATTATTTATGGTTAGCATTGTAATATGTTTTTTTGTTATTAATAAATTTTTAATGCACGTGTTTATTCCATGTTTCAATTAGAGCTTGAGAATGGAAGGAATTACACATCTCCCTCATATTGTGCGGTAGAAAGCATCTTTTCATAGTAAGATTTTTTTTACTTTCAATTGCTCTATATATAAAGTTGGTATTAAAATATTTTACTTGAGATATTTCATTTATAGTCCATATTGAAATAATATTTTTATTATTAATATTTTTTAAGTGCCACTTGACAACTCTATATTAAATATTGAATGAATTACACAAGGTGGATATTGAAGTCGTCCACCCTGGACCGCACATGGCTGGATTTGAGGTGTTCCCATAGGTTTCAAACCACTTACAAAGTGCTTTGTTAAGGCCCTCCCTCACAGATCGCCACGGGGAGGATACAAAATTATTTTACTTTTAAGGTGGTTATTGAAATATTTTTTTATGGTAAACATTGTAATATTTTTTTTGTTATTAATATTTTTTAAAATACCACTTGTCAACTCCATGTTGAGTATGGAAGAAATTACACATTTCCCTAGTATTGAAAAGTAGGTGCAATAAATGATAAAAACCCATAGACTTTTAAGTGGGAAAACCTTGCCTCTCCATCCAATCAAATAATGTCCTTATCTCAAAAAGTGGATCATTTCTCTTCACAAACCAAATTGATGTTTAATCAATCTTGTATACTCAATGGCATTGTCACTATAGGTTGCTTCAAATTCTTTTACAAAACCTTATGCATCAAATCATTAAGCCTTTTGGGATAACTTGTTGTCCTTTTCAGGTTGAATGTACTCGAACACACTTCAATTATATTTACATATATATAAGCACTATAGGTTTGGCACAACACTCGACTTGCAAATTTCCGGTATTATAAGAAGAAAAAACAAAACTTAAAATTAATGGAAAGCCAACATAAGTTGCAAGTTACAAAAGAGCTGATAATTTAAAAATGTATTATAAGGAGAAAAATAAAACTTAAAATTAATGGAAAGCTTTCAAAAATTAACTTGAAGTAAAATTTAGAAGTTTGCTTTGTGTATAGGTGATGGATCATGGAATATTATAAATGATAAAACCCATGGGATTATAAATGGGAAGATCCTACCCCTCCATTAAGTGAAGTGACGTCTTCATCTCAAATAAATGGCTTTTTGGTTTTCATGATCCAATTTGAAGTTGAATCAATCTCATCTAACTGATTGACAACAACAGTTTGGGTTGTATCTGATTCTTTGTTATGAATCCTAAGCCTTTCTTTTTTCCTTTACATATGGAACCGAAACTCCTTCCTTCGCAGTTGGATTTGGATCGAGGGATGCCAAAATAATGAGAAATGAATCTAAAAATGGAAGGTATTAGTGGAGATTTTATCTACATTGATGTTGACTGACACCAAATCATTAAGTCTTTTTGGGAGCAACCTATTGTACTTCTTGGACAAAATGTACTCAAAGATACTCCAATTGCAATCACATATATATGCACCATAGGTTTGGCTCAACACTCAACTTGCAAATTTCCATCTATCATTAATGTGGCCACCAAAACCAAACATTGATGATAAACATAGACACAAGTTGCAACTTACAAAAGAGAGAATAATTTAACTTCAAAAAATTATCTTTATATTCTTTGGTATAAAGATCACATCTATCAACCTCCTTCCTCCAAATTTAAACATCAAATTTTGTAGGAAGTACATGAGTCACCATAAATTAGACACAGAAGTCTCATAACAACGTACTACAACTCCAAGAAATCCTTTTATTGGAACATAATGAAGAATGATATATACAGGTACATAGAAAAATGTGACACATGCCAAAGAAATACAAGTTCTTTCTTTTGACACTATGGTTTACTACACGCCCTACATATCCCAAACCAAAAACAGGAAAAGATATGGATGGATTTGATAGATGGATTCCCATTATTAGAAGGGAAAAACAAATTTTGTGGTGGTAGATAAATTGACAAAATATGCACATTTGATAACTATCCAAAAAAACAAGGCCAAACAGATAAAAAAAAAAAAAAACATTCCCCCAAAATATATACAAATTGCATGGATTTCCAAAGTGATCGTATGCGGTTGTGATTTCAAATTTAAAACAAAATTTTGGGAAAAACTATGTAAGCAAGTGGAAATATTCTCACCATGAGTTTTGCATACCATCCCCAAATTGATGGACAAACTGAGGCAGAAAAAAATCTATAGAAACATACCTTTTGTATTTCTCATTTGACATAAAACAACAAATGTTTGCAATGGTTGCATATAGAGTAAAAATGGTATAAATCTAGCCATCAAACCTATGCCAAAATGATACGATTTCAAGCCTTGTATGGCTATGAACCTCCCAGTATGAAAAATGTAACACAAGCATAAGGTTCCAATAGTGAGACTTCATAGGAGAATCTTAGATGGTAGTCAAACTATTGAAGGAATATCTCATAAATGTCAGGAACATAATGTAGTGGCAATTATATTGCCAACAATCAGAATGAGAGTTTGAAGAAGGTGATTGGGAGTTTGTACATTTACAACCTTGCAAACAACTATCATCAAACCAAGGAGGAGAGAACATACTAGCACCAAATTTCTATGGACCATATCAAATAAAAAATAAGATATGTTGGAGCACTCTCTTGGCTTGTCTTGATATCTCATATACATTTTACATGTTGTGGATAGATCTCACTTTCATTTCCCTCCTCCCTTTTGCAATTGTGATAGCACATGGGTTTTCTTTAATGTTTTGGTCTCCCTATTTTCTCATGATTATTGGGCTTTATTTGTTTTATAATATTTTTCTCCTCTTTGTTTCCTTAAGACTACTCTAGGTTTCATGATGATAAACGATAATGGTACTTTTCTCTATTTAGCATATATCCTAGGAGGTCTACTCTTCCTCGTTGGATGTTTGAGTACTCCTACATTCTCTTGTGCATCTTGCAATGTTTGAGTAAGCCATCTAGGATTTGTACATGCAAGAGCAGAAGGTAAGAGTATATCTATTCCCAATCTCACATCATCCACCCTAGTCTTTGATTCTTTTCTAATTGCTTAATCAACCTTTGGAACGATGACCTCTTCACTCTTTTCAATCATTGAAGGGCATACATGTGATCTAGAGAACCACACATCCTCATCAAGCTCACACATCTTAGCTTACCATAATCTTCTGTTGTGTTGAAATGTAGATCTTGTAAACTTTATAAGTATCATTATATCCAACAAAATAAGATACTATCACAACATTTCGAACCTCTAAAGAACATTGACCACATATGAATATGAATGAACATAACCACAGACCATCAACAACATGCCAAACTCCAATATCCTTCATATCAACCTCATGTGAAAATATTTTTAGACACAACATCATGCATTTTTCAATACATCTTGCGAAAATGATCACATCTCCATACAAGACAAAAAAAAATGGATCAAATCTATAAAAATCACAAATATAAAAATATGCACAAATTTCATCCATATTGAAATACCAATCTTGTGGTGAAAACAACAACCTACACAGGCCCTCCAACAAAATGTAAACATGGGTATCTTTCCCACTCACCTCAAAACCTTTGTCAATTGACGCAAAACCCTCAACATTGTCAAATCCCTCTTTATGAGAAAATCCTCTAGTAAAGGGAACACAAATTTCATCAGAATCAACTCCCTATTTCTCCATCCTTCTGAGAGAATCCAACAACATTGTCATGTACTCTTTAATAATCCTATAAGCTACAAGATTGGAATCAATAATTGATTCCACAATAGGTTTTGAACCTATACCCATGGCATCTTTCCATATATACTTTGCATGTGCCTCCTCAAAACTAGAAAGCTTACCTAGCTTCCTATTGGCATGTACAAGTGCAACAAAATCAACAAGTAACACGTAAAGGCCACTATATCACACACCTCTAGCCAAAGTCCTTGGACTTGCTAGACTCAGTCATTGATAATGCACTGTTTTCCTTCAAAATACAACTTTATAGTGAAAATATATCATACAAGACATTGAAACATGATTTTTCTTCAAACCACGATTAAACAAAACATCACTCCACTCAAGAATATTACCCGATAACATCCAAAAGGACATGGAGCCCAAAATTTTCACAAGATAAGTAGCATCATCACCTAACTTGACACTCATTCATCCCTCTTGCTCCTAAACCCTACTAAAGAGTGCATGCCATAATTCATATGTATCGATGATACATTGTCCACATACCATCCAACTCTTGACACAATGTTGAAAGATACACAAGACACCATGGAGAAGGTAGTCTGATGTTGGATGATAACTCATCTACTCATGCTACAACACTTGATGCAACTTGTTGTTACTTGGACTTCCCCTTCTTTTTTAGACATTGGCTAGCATAATGTTCCAACTGGTGACACCTAAAACATTTCACCAAGTTACTCAAATCTTTCTTACCTAAATTTAATTCTTCGTTTTTACCCTTCTTGTATCATTTCTTGCTTTCCTTCATCATCCTCCCAATGAGTTCTATGTCTTCATCTTCCATTTGCTTCGTTGAACATGACCCCAACATGATCTCTTCCTGCACAAGGTTATCCCAAAGCTTCACATAATTAGGCAAATGCTCATGAGCACAAAAACCTTAGAAAAAAGGTTTCCAAGATGGAGCAATTCTATTCAAGGCAATGGACACCATTTCCTTATCCTTCACTTTTGTCCCAATGGTATCCAACTGATCTCTCAACTCTGTGACCTTGGTCATCTTATCACTATATTTGTGTTACTCATTCGAACCATTGAAAGCTTGTTTCTCAAGAGCATCTATCTAGAGACACATGAGCTCTGATATAAACCAACAAAAGTCTCAAACATCAACTTATCGATCATATTCTCTGCAATGGGAGTGATCAAATGATATTTCACTAGGTAAAAAATGATTCTCTTTTCCTTGGAATTATTTTTAACATGAACAACCAACCATTTGAATCTATAGGGTGCAAAAATCTCTTTCTCAACATGCTTTCAAATCTTAGCCATCCCCAAAAGCATTTGTAACCTACAATTCCAAGGTATGAAATTGGAAGCACTCTCCAATTTGTTACATTCTCTAACACTAAGAGTAGTCATCTTGCAAATTTGTAGCACACCTCAAAGAAAGATCAACAATAAATAAAGTAGAACAACCCTTTTAGGGTTC
>WSFP011392676.1:0-27817 GCA_009831015.1 Picea engelmannii | reverse complement strand
TGTTTCAATATTCTCTATTTTCGTAGTTTGTGTTGCTCTTGTTTCAACTGTTTTGGTTCGGGCAGCTTGTGTTTTGACTAGCGGTTTAGTAACAGTTGCCTCATTCTCTTTATTTCTCGATAAAATATTTTTTGGTGGAACACTTGTAGTATTAGTTTCTATGGGCCTTAAATTATACTTATGTTGAAGTTTGGCCATTATGGAGTCAACGATTGCTTGATATGAAGACTCTCCCAGATTATTTATACTTTCCTCCTTATTAAACAGGGCTTCTAGGTCTAGGTAACTTTCATAATCATGTCTAGTTAAATGAGGCTCATGGTCATCATTGCTAAGGTTGTTTATATCCTCTTCCAACCCCTCATAATTTTTCATACCATCCCTTTGCATAAAATTTTCTGTTTTAAATGGGGCTTGGATTTTTTTATCTTCACTTTTTACTTGTCTTTGTTGCATCTGAGGGTTCAGGTTTCTCATGAACTAATTTCTAGTGAAAGGATCATATTTGGCTTGGTCTAGTTCCATTCTAGATATTTTTTTCGAAAAATGTTTGATTATCGTAGCCATCTCATCCATTTTTTCTTCCGCATACTTCCCAAATTCGGAGGGGCCTACTTGTTCCCTGAAACGTTTAGGTTCCTTGGTTCTTGTCTCAACCTTGGATTTTAATTTACCTGATGCCATCATATTTGATTTGATTTGTATGGCATCGTCTTGCATTCCTGCCAAGGTGCCAGACCTTCTTTCTCTTAAGAGTAGGGCAAAGTTGGGTTCAAAAGCCCCTGCGAAAGTTACATTTGTCGCAGGTTGAGAGGGTTTAAATTCGGTTGGGATCTTATGATATGATTTGTTGAACCTCTGAGTAAATTCAAGAACCAACTCAAAATTCCTTTTTCTTAGAGCCCCAAATTCAGTCAAATAATACAAATGGTCCTTATTTTCTCCCCATTATCTTTAAAAAACGTTTTCTAACTCATCATATGACCGTAGGGATCCTATCAGGAGTCCTCGAAACCATATTCTTACTTGTCCTTCAAAATTTTGCACTAAAATCCTTGAGTAAACATATTCATGCTCAATTCCAAGGATATCAACAAACTGATCAAAAAAGGTTATGTGCTCTGTTGTGGTTAAATCCCCTTCTCCCATAAATTTTGGTAAGTTCTTCATATAATTTTCAGGCAAATCATGCAGGACGACATGGAGAACCAAGAAAGCATATTTTTCCTCTACCTTGGAAAACATTATAGGGTGTGGGTATTGTCCTTGACCTTTTCCACCTGCTCCTCCACCTCTAGCACCACCTCCTCCAACAACGACCATTGGAAGTCTTGGGGACGAACTTTGGGAAAAAAAAGGGGGTTTGAAAACTTCGAGGGACCGAAGTGATGACCTTTCAACTTCTTTAGGATGAGGTGAAGGTAATTCTGGAAAAATGTTTTTAGGATATGAAAAGTCTAGAAGAGGAGAAAAAAGGAAACGTGGATTGGTTTCCTCAGACTTACAATATGTATAAATAGGTGAACCGATAGGAGATGAATCATGGTATACAATATGCTCTTCAGGGTTTTGGAGAACTGAAACCTTTAATTATGGCAAGGATGGGGTAGAAAAAATATTAACAATAGCAGGTATAGAGAGGGATCTTTCGTTCTGAACTTTAGGAGTATCAGTCAAGTCAATATCAGTCTTTATTTTGGGTACAATTTCCTCCGGGCTCTCAAATCCAACCTCGAGTTTACTATTTGATGCCTCTATAGAGGATGCTTGTATAAAATTATCTTTAGGGATAAATTCTTCATCTGAAACCTTAGTATTGACTTGTGAAACTTTGGGTTGGTATATTTTACCTACCGACACGGTAGTTGATTTGAGATATCCCTTTGGTTTCAACAACCTTTCGGGATCTAATACATGTGTAGTATTCTTATTGTCCATTTTTTTCTGGTATTCTTTCAACCAAATGCCAGTTTATCTGTGGTGGAGTTGCCAAGTGAAAGATAAAAATAGCATTATTTGTGTATTCGATATTTGTTCACTATCAAATATAGAATCTTACCTTGTCATTTTCCCAGGGAAAAAATAAATTCGTTTCTCCATCCCCGACAATGATGCCAAAAATATGTTGGTCCTGAGATTAAACTTAAGGCTCAAAGAATAATGTCAGGCATCAGGAAAGTTTAAGAGATTGTTTTTAAAAATGATTTTTCTACCTTAGTTATATGAGAAAAAATCCTTAAATGAAATTAACAGTATGGCAGCACAGAGGCCATATTTCGTGTCCGAGTCAAAATTGTAATATCGAATGGTGTGAGAGAAAACTACAAAACTGTAAAACAAAGAAAGGCATCAATTGTTGAAGAGTCTCACCTTGTTGCGGTATAAGAGTAGAGATAGTGTAACCTAGAATAAAGTATAAGATACAATAATCCACACAGCTCACAGGTGTTGATTTACTCACAGTAAATGCAGAGGAAAGACTGCTTACTTAACAAATTATTGAAGAAATATGATTACAGTAGTTGTTGTACTAAATTGAAATCAAACATTTATCAAGGAATGCATAAAGAAATGTTGAGATATGGAAAAACAAAAGAAACACATAACCCAAACTAAAAAAAAATTGGAATCTATGTCTGCACTTGTATTAATACTCAATAAGGAAAGTTTTCTCTATTACAATCGACAAGAAGCAACCATTGATAGATATTCAATCTATGTATTTATACAAAACTTTCACAACTCAAAACGGTTGGACTTCTCATAATTTAAATAAAAAATATTTGAAATAAGAAAATAGAACACACAGAATGATGAGCTTTGGTGGCAATCTCTTCGTCTGCTGGCTGGAACGCCTTTCTATTATGATTTTCTTGGTACTTTAGCACAACGTCATGGTCATCATAGCTTTTTTTCTATTTGTCTCTTTATCTATATCCAATAATGTAATGGCACTTTCTTGGATGCATTTTCTCACTAATTTCACCACCAACCCTGAAGGCTCAGTTGCTTCATTCGCCTTGAAAGTGTATAACTTCCTCTCTAACTGAGGCAACTTTTCTTGTATCATTTTCTCTCCTTGGGATATGACATGTAATTTCAAGCTTGGGTTTACTATCCATTTATTTATTTGAAATAGATCAATTTGGTTCATGTTCTGAATGGTCATTGGGGATTTTTCTTTGCTCATTCTTGAATTATACTAGTTCTTGGCTATATCAATTTGAACCAGGGCTTCGAAAATAGAAATTCCTTAAAAATCAATTAGTCCTTTGTCTAGTAATGTCAACGCTTCTAGACAAGCTTTGTTTACCTCTTTGGAAAGTCTTTTTCTTTCTGCTAGATTTGTTTCTCGGGACTTTAAAGCTATATAACCTCTTATTTGTTCAGAAAGAGAGAGCCGAGGAACATTTGAGACATCATCCTTTGGTACCAATAAGACAACCTCTTAAAACTTAACTAAAGCTGAGCGATATTCTCTCTCTTTAATATTGATATATTTTAGAGCGAGGTCTATTGCTTGGTAGCATTTATGAATGGCATCAACTTTCATGAAGAGATCTGGATGGGATATTTATAGTTTTTCATTTACCTCCAGTGCTTGAGTCTGAAAAGATGATAGCTCTACTAATGTACCTTTAGTCAAGTCTAACATGGCTTGCAATTGCTTTATAAACTCTTCTTGTTGAGTGACCAATCCTTTGTTGGCATGTGAATTATGATGGAGCTCTTCAAGGTTATCTTGAAGTTGTTAAATTTGATCCCTGTCATAAGATCTGATCTATTCAAAATCTTGGTTCATCTTATTCTTCACATTCTGTTCCATGGTCATTATTTGATCTTGCAACTTCCCTACGAAAAGGTCTCTCCATTTTAGTTGCTCGACAAAATCTTCCATAGACCATTGATTAGCCATGGTGAAAGCGCCCAATGAACCTGCAACTTCCTTTGCAAATTTTGTATCATATCATTTATGTCCATCATACACCATCATTTTCCTTTTGACTATTTCTCCATATTTATGATGTGTTTCTCATTTGACGACGGCCTGTCTTTTCTTTCTTATGAAGAAGTCTGAAGGAGTCATCTCTTTGGGAGAAATTGGGGTGAGATCGCTTATAAAGATGACTTCTGAACTAGGATTTCCGAAACTAGATTGTAAAGGCGTCAATGAAGTAATAGGAGAACCTATATCCATAGACAGTTGTTGCTCAACAGTAGTGGTAGTAGATGTGGCTGGTGTAGAAGGAGATGTATCCTACCCTTTCTTTAGGAAAGCTTCTATCTGAGATTTTTCTTTAGGGCCTAACGGATTTGATAATGAAGCTTCCACTTCCTACATTAAAACCTAGGTGCTCTTTGGGTTTTCCTCAATATCCTGTTTTCCAGAGCTCCATGTTTCAAAACCCAGAGGCACAGATTCCTGTGTAGGTGAAGTGGCTACTGATTCTCCCTATACTACTTTCGACAAGTTGTTTCATCTATGTCTTTGAAAACTTAAGAAACTAGCCTATTGATCTAGGGACAAAGTTTGGACACTGTTCAACACTTCCGCATAGGACCTGACCCCCCTGAATACTTCATCATGTGGAGAGTTCTCATGCACATATATCTTCATGTTGTATCGTGCCAGGTTATTTTCCACGATTCTATGAGGGTCATTCCTCTTAAATTCAATGTTAACCAAATTGACATCTTCCAAGGCTGTAGATTCCACTTTGGAGTGAACAAAGTCTAAAAGTGAAAACATACCAAACTGGAGAGGGAAGGTAGTCCATACCTTTTTTGGGGATGCTTTCAGCTCCTTGTTGATGCCCCTGTCACTGTTTGATAAGTTACTTCTTGGTGTTAGCACCATAAGTCACCCCTGGATTGTGGTAGAGGTAAGCCTGATACCCATCAGTATTTTATGTCATGGGTTGGTTTTCAAAGAGGTCAAATGGGTGCAGACTCGCGATGATATCGTTTTAACTCAGAAAATTGGACTAGCATACACAAGCAGGTGAGGTCTTAGTTGAAATTCAGTTAGTAGGTTGTAGTAAAGGTGAGTAGGAGGAAGACTTCAAAGAAGAATGTAGAGGCCTTCTGTGAACATCAGGATTTCCAGCAGCCTAAGGAAGAAAAACTTAAACCCAAGGTATTCTTGAATTCAAATTTCAAATAAACTGAAAGGAATTATAACAACACTATGATCAAACATTCATCATAATAGAGTCACAATAATTCATGTGAATCAGTCACCCATGAACTCTTTCAGTATTAGAGGGAAATAATATGGAGTAAGAAATATGATTGTCATATAACAATAAGTCTCAAATGCGTATACATAACCAGAGAACCAGAGTGTTGATTAAAACTTTACAATACAAGAGCATTTCTCTACCATCGACCTTTACAAAAATGGAAAAAATGCCTACATATACTTTGAACTGGCTCCCTACAAAAGCATTCTTTGGTCACTGTATTCAAGTCTTGATACTTCAGTATTCTCCTTTTAGGATGCACTTACATTCTTTTGTCAGACGAAATCTTGGATTGGTATGGCTCTGGCAGGGAAATTCATCCACGGAGGTACCACAGGCTGACCACTCCAAAACCCCATGCCTTCCATTTATGTGGTGAAACGAGGTTTCAAAAACATAATTTATTCTCATTAAATTCCTTTTGGGGATCAATACGAGGCCCGATGCCCATGAATGTTCTGGACGATTTCACAATCCCCCTCGGTCAATCCTGGCACTTTGAGGATACACAATTATTCTCCTGTGACTAATTCGGGGACTCCAGCCTTCCTCCCAAATATTCCTATCGCCCCATGCAACCACGAGCCATGAACTCATTCTTAACCAAATGGAACTTCGGTACTTAACATATTGGGAGTTCTCACTCTCATTGTTTTCAGAAGTCCCGATGCCTAATCTTGCGAAATGGCTCCTCCAAATCAACAGTCAGATTTGTCTAGAAACCGACGGCCAGGATCATCCCGTTGAAAACCCTGGCCATGAGTCCCTCACCTTATTTGGCCCCACTTTCCATATGACCCTGGGGCTATGACCGTGTGCTTATCTGTTGCGAAATCTCGGGGATTCGCATTTCAGGAGTTTTCACTCCCCTTGACTCCCAACACCGCGATGCCCGAAATCATGAAACAGTCTATTCAGATCGATGGCTGGATCTGTCTTACATCCGACGACTGAGGTTTATAGTGACAATCTCTTTCCACTTGGAACCACCCTCCACCTGACCACAAGCTATGACCGTGGGCTAAATCCTTGGGCTCTTCGCAGTTTCGCCTATCGGGAATATGTGTCTTGTTCTGTGTTGAAACCTCTGATATGTGAAATCACGATTTCACATTATCTGCTGCCACATGCCCCTCTACTTTGGATAGCCCAGATAAAATCTTCATTGTGGGACCTCCTACCATCAACACTCCTGGTAAGACCTTTCTTTGGCATGTATCCTGCACCATGTGTCCTCCCTGTTGGACGGACTAAATCTATTCGTGACTTCGGCCATTGGGGATAAGACCTTACCTCATTTCAATACTCCTGATAGTCATTTCTTTGAAACTTCGGATGACTTCCACTTGTCTCCTCAATATCCACGACCCATATTAATTCTTTGCTTGACCTTTGATCTCAGGCCTCTTCCCTGGCACTAAAATTATGGCAACTTCACAGCCCCGACTACCCAATGACGATCGATCTACTCCATCTGATGGAACCTCATTGTTGAAAACTAATCTTTGCCCGCTCGCTTGATTTGTGTCGCTATTTGACCACTCTCAGTGTTGCGGACTGTGACAATGAGGACTTGGACAACATGACTAGGTTTTGGGAAAACAAAGGCTCAGTGATGGAGGTAAAGGGAGAAGTGATCACCCTTTGGAAGAGAGAGAAACTCAGGGATGATATTTTTTAGGTAATATTGAAAGGGAAAACTGGTCGATCGAAAAGGATGAATGCAATAAAATAAAAATACACCCCGGGAGGGAAAATAAAACTATGATCAGGTCTACAAAAGGGGAAAAGACAAGGAAAATCACAGACTTAGGAAAAAAACCACAACCCGCAAGAACATGACGATATTTAGCGCTAACACTCAACATACTAGCCAGTCTAGTAAAAAACCCATAAGAGCGTGTGGAGGGACTGAGCATATAGAAACCATGATGTGAGAGACGTTTTCGTCAATGAACTGATATTCTATTTTTCCCAAATTTACCATGATTCTGTCTGAAATTTGAGGGGGTGGAAAACCATATAAATCTATGTGGACCAACACTACTACATGGTGGCACATTTCATAGAAGAAATCTTTGGCCTTTTCCTCCCACAATTTGGAATGATAAAAGTGTATAGGTTCTGCACTGATTGGGGCCCAACTCCAATTCATTAGTTGGAAAGGGGTTATGAAGCATATGACATCCATAATATATGAAGACATGTAGAAAGGGGGAGAATATCCCTTTGATTTAGCTAGCTGGTATTTGGTGATTTCTTTGGCCAAATTATCCGACAATATTTTGGCCCAATTGAAAGAGTATCCCTCGACCACCTTGTGTATAATTGGCACCCATGCCACCATGAAATGGGTGGGAATTTTCTTCCCAAATAACCTACATAGAATAATAGCTACATAAATCATATGAATATCCAACGATGTTGTGGCGTAAAGGCCATGAGCGTCGGCTCTAAATTTTTCTGGGTGACCCCACCAGGACTTGATTATATCAGGATAGCTTTTGTCATATTGTATACACTCCTTTTGTTCAAACTCCAACATGAACGCAACATTGTGATTATATTTAAAATCGATGGATATAATATACATTACTTTTATGTGTTCCGGTCGAAAAGACCGAACATCAACATTTTGAGAGTTGAAAATGATCTTGGTTTGGTTGTCAACGTTTTCCAGGGCCCAGCCTATCATGTCGTTATACAACATGAGCCTTGGTCATGCAACTATCTTGTGTAGCTCTGACTGAGCTATATCCCTGAGTTTAACTTCACGAGTGTTGTTCACTTCATCGCCAGAATCTTCTGAGAAATTTATAAGCTCATGTTCTAGAATCGTTAACACCTGTGTCCAAGATTTCACAGTTTCTATGGCTCGCGGTGAGGTATCTGACATAACGTCTGCATTAGGATTTGCACCTTCACCAGCTAATTTAATAATATTTTGTGGTGCCATGATATCAATAAAATCAAAGAGGG
The DNA here is from genome assembly GCA_009831015.1 of Picea engelmannii. Classification (NCBI taxonomy): domain Eukaryota; kingdom Viridiplantae; phylum Streptophyta; class Pinopsida; order Pinales; family Pinaceae; genus Picea; species Picea engelmannii. Next base: position 19,595 of record WSFP011392676.1, on the reverse strand, counting down.
ATTACCTATTGCAGGGGAATACGCGAGCTTCTCAGTTGGTTACAACTTACTATTCCACGAAAGATGAAAATGAAATTCAAAATCGAGCATTTTTATTCACATCGGGTTCATTGATTCAAGTATACCCTTAATGACGAAAAATTTACTAATATTAATGGGAAAGTATACCTCGTGATTCACAATCTATGCTAAAAATCATTACCATTGATTTGTGATAAATGCCATTAATATTCGATGGTTCGTGTTTGGGAGTTTTGGATGAAACAGATTTGAATTTTCCCGAATGGAGAATCTATGAATGATTAATTATAAGATAATCCCTCTTAAAATATTAATTAATCATGTTTAACTCCAAGCACTTCGGGTATTCATACTTCAAGATTTTTGAATGTAGCTTGAAAAGAAATCCCCGAAACCCAAAACTGCAAAATGATTAATTATCCGAAAATTGCTTTTAAGTTTTAATTAATCATATTTAAGTTCAAGTGTTTCAGAAGTTCGGACTTTAGATATTTTAGGATGTGAAGAAAGGTGAATTTTTGAACTTCGAAGTGCGAAGTCATTAACTGTCTTTTAACCAATATTATCTTAATTAATTTAGATTTAATATTATGGCATTTCAATGCTTCGTGGATTTGCGATTTAGCTCTTTGTTATACCTCTGAAAGGGAATTCTCATAGTGATGTGTTGAATCTGACATCATTTTTTATGACGTGTCAAGACCAGGGGGTGCCACATGTTACTTAGAATTGTATGAATCGTCAGATGGAGATGTCGAAAATGAATTCCACGTGTCAACCTAGGGAAGACTCAAAAGATACACATGTACTATGACTCGTGTCCTTTAAAGGTTTATGAAAAGGTGATGACAAACACTTTCGAGTTTTGGGACTTTAATCGTGAAGACATATCGAAAATTTTTAGGCGCGAAGCCACGAAGTGAACTTTAGTGATTTGAATCTTTAACAATCTGGCAGCTCCATAAATCTGGGAAAAAGGGGATCATTCGATCAATGAGGGAACTTCATCAACGATGGATATCATGCGTGCCTTATGATCAGGAAAAAAATTGATTTAAACTTCGAAAGTTTGTTTCTGAGTTGCCATTTTGGGAAATATGAATTTGAGAAAGTAAATCTCAAGGTTTAGGATTATATATGTTCCAAAAGGACCCCTTGTATGACATCAACACCACCGATGGGTATAGAAATCATTGGAATATTCATTACATATTCCCCATTAGTAAGATTAATCTTATGAATTTTTCTTGAGAAATTTATAGTTCCTCCATTTGCAGTCATTATTTGAAACTTTGGCACTCGATATATAAATCAATTGAGAGCTTTGTCTAATTTGTAGTGAATTAAATTATGAGTACTACCATAATCAATTAGCACTATTACCTTCTTAGATTTTATATATCCTTCGATCTTGAGGGTTTGAGGAGTGATAATTCCATCCAATGCATGACATGATATGGTGGGAGTCATCTCTTCAGAAGAAATTTCTTCTACATATTCATATTGAGATGGCTCTTTTTCATGTCATCCTTCCTCTTCACAATCTATATCAGCTCAACACACTTAGGCCCCTTACTGTACTTGTTGTCGCAATTAAAGCATAATCCTTTTGATTTTCTTTCGTCCAATTATTGAGGTGTTAACATTGCAGGTTGAGGTGGTTTATAAGAAGTAACATTATTCTCTCGATATATGTTAGGGGTGGTCCTTTTTATAACCCTAAATTTCTCCACACATGCATACCTGGTATTTGGCCCTTTTACTTGCATTTTTTTCCAAGCCATCACTGAGTTGCTCTTCTAAAAAACAAATATTTTGAAGATGTACGTGCCATGCTCCACTACTACCCACATACATATGCTTGTTGCACCACTACAACCTATGTACGTATGCATGTTTCGCCACTACAACCCGCGTATACTTGCAAAAGTTGCAAGGAATTCGTTGATATTACAAGATATTGGGTATTTTCCCAACTAATCCACTACCCATAGCCTGTCACGCAACTGAATAACCATCCTTTTTCCATATAAAATGAGGTGTTTGGGTCTAATTCCACATCTATAAATAAGAACTGTGAAACTTTTCTCATTTCACATCCCCTCCTTACCCCGAGCATTTGCATCCCTTTTTTGAGAATTGCGTCAGAATTCCCCAATTTGCCTTCCTTCCTCCATCACAAACCCATCATACTTCCCAAGAAGAAGGTTGAGAGGAGAATCCATATGGAGGTGCACTTGGAGCTTGGTGAAGAGGATCCCAGACTAGGTTCGTGGAGTAGTAGCCGGATTTGGTTGTAAGTGATCATTGTATTATCAATAAAAGAAGTACTTTTCCTATCCCAAATTATGATGTATCAAATATTTCCATTTGATTTATGTTTTTATTCTAACATCTAACACTAGTTTGTACATGAATTACATGTTTGTAGATTTTTGTTTGTATATCTTTGAATGCAGGTCTCCCTTGGGAGGAGGCATGAAGTCAGCGAAGCCATAGAGCGTGAGAGGATCATCACCGGATGAGGAGTAGAGGTACAATTCCCCGATCCTTCTCATTTAGTTTTTCTTGTATGAGTCTGGAATATGTTTAGGGTAGTTAGAAAAGTAGGAGACTTTTAAACAGTTATTCATCTACCTACATTGTAAACCCTGGTGTAGCCATAGGGGGGTTTTTCCCGCTAGTTGAACTAGCGACCATACTATGGAAGCCTCTAGGGTTTTAGGGGATTTTTGGGTGTTTGATTGGTTTTATACTTTTTGAGTTTCTTTTTGAGTCTATTGAGTCTTTAAGGGATTCTAGTCACCTGTTGGTGCCATACCATTTCTCCCTTCCTTATCAGAACAGAGGTGTACATGGCCTGCTGTGGATCAACAAACGTACATACACACCCTAATTTATAGACATCCCGTGTACATACGTAGGCTGCTAAAGAATCAATAGTTTACTTGTGTCAAGAAGTTATTTTTAAGAAGAGGTAATCAACCTCTTCCCTGACTGAGGTATTTTACTTTGCAGGGTTTCTTGAATGAGTTCAGTGTCTCTGTTTTTACAGTCGTATCTTGTGTTTACTTCTGAAAGGGTTTTAGGCGAGTCTTTGAGTTTGTTGATCAACCTGTTTGGTGTATTTAGTGACTCCTTGCAATCTACAGTGGGCCAGAGGTCAGTTTCAGTCTTTTCTTGTATTTTCTTTCTCCCCTTTCATTTGGTTTAAAGAAAAGAGAAAAAAATTGTATTTCAAGTTTTTCCTGTTTAAATCATTTCCATAAAGAAAAAGATTTTTCATTTCTTAGTTTGGTAAAGTAGTTAGTTTTGGTTATTTTACTTGAAAGGAAAAAGAGTTCAATTTTTGAGTTCTTTACTGATTTCTTAGAACTTAAGTAGCTCGCAGTCGAGTGAAATTTCGTTTTAGGTCTTCTTTTTAAAGATCTTGAAAAGAGTTAGTTATGAAGAGTTGGTTACAAAGAGCTAGTTGAAAATATTTATTTTCCTAGAAGTAACTTTTCTTTCAGATTTTCATTTATTTTCTCCTCTTTTGTCTCTCATACACATCACTAGTTTAACTACCATATCCTTTGAGTTAAAACAAACCATTTAAAATGAAGGCTAAATTTAAAAATAACTAGAATTTTATGTTTGTAGGGTCATTCAACTAGTTTAGGGTTAGAGCCTTGAATTAGGTTGGAGAGGAAACTCTTCAAGGATTTTAAAAAAACATCAGAGTCAGAGCTAGGGAGTGTTAAATTCTAGTGACATGAAATTTATCTAGGACCCCCTCTAACACAGGGGATCAACACGAGGTTATGTGAGGAAAGGCAGTGGAGATAACCCCTCAAAAGAAGGACTAAACGTAGTGGGGAACGCATATTGAGGATATTTCATGGGATATTATCGCTCGCATTTGCCTATGGATATTCATGGACCTTGAATCTATTCATGATCCTCACTTGTCTTCTCGACCACTTGATTTCGATACCCTCCGTAGGTTTTAGACTTGTTATCTTGCTCATTGTAGTCCACCCGAATTTCAATTGTACCGGCATGGTCGCTGCTCGTGAGCTGACAACTTACTTTCCTTTATTCTAGGGACTTAGATAGGTGACTTCAGGGGTATACCATGATACCTAGGAAATATGTTGGGTCACAATTTGTAGAGTATACTCAGAGGGTGCTTCCGTGTTCGAGTTTCACTTGCACCGGTAAGTTGCTCTAGTGTTGCCCGGCGTAACTATTCTTCCAAATAGATAGTGGTTTGCTTGGTTTATCTTATAGGAATTTTTCTAGTGTGTGTTTGGTTTTAAATGTTAGTTAAAGAATTACTGCATCATTGATATTTTCACAAAGTATAAGATCAAGAGCTCCATCAATCACGAAGGCTTCAAGGCCTACCGTCGGTTATATTGGTGCCCACCGCCACCGTTATGGTGAATACTTGACCAACAAGGTTCATTTGAAGTGACCGGGCTGCAATAGACTATGCCCAAGCCAGATTTGAGAGGAGATTACTTGAATCCAGAGGAACTCACTACTTTTGACCTTGGAGCAGAAGATCTCGAGTCGGCTAACCCTCCAATCACTGACTTGTCAACACCAATATTGGTGTAAGTTATCCCTCCAAGGGTAACACCTTACGAGCGTCAGATAGTCTTACAAGCAGCTATGGAATCAAATCCTGCTACTTTGTGAGGGAGTCCTCATACTCTCTTAACAATTTCCACCACAGGGGGTATTCCACCTCCTAAACCACCTTCATCAGTCCGAACCACATTCATCTCGACCCCCTCTACTTTGGGAAGTGGTCTGATTCCATCATCGGTGGCAACCACTGATTCATTCACACATAGTGCGACAGGCTCTCCATTTTCATATGGGATTCCCAGCTTTGATACGAACTTTGTCCTTACCTACTCCACCCTACAGACTATGGGTCTGGGGGCAGGGAGCTCAAACGCTCCCTTGCAAGGGTCCATGGGGGGAAACTCAGCCTCCTATAACACTATCCCTTATGGTGGGGGTCATATACCTCCTTCGTCCTCCTCACTCGATGGTGCTTTTCAGCCACCCGTTGGGTCGAGTGCTAACTACAGCTTGTTTGGAGCAGATAGTCGAGGACCGTCTTCTTACACCACATCAGTGGGATCCATGTTGTTCTCTTTGTTCAACACGTTTCATAATAACGCCTTTTCGTCAATTGCTGTCTTGACTGGGGGAAACTCTGGTTTTGTACAACAGAATCCTGTGCATGATACTATTCCTACATAGGGGGAAAGTACATGAGTTTTCTCCTCAAAAGGACTTTGGAATCCTTGGCAAGGATCAGTTCCCTCGCAAGGGATGTCAACCGAGGGTAACCCCTTCCATGGTTAATGGAACCTCGAGCAAGGCTCAGTACCTATGCTCATCGGATCGGCAGGGCATAACCCTTTCTAGAATATTTGGAACACAACGCAGGGAGAAATACATGCCCCACCCTTGACGTCCAATTATGGGAATCAACCTATGATGTCCTAGAAAACATAGTTTTTTTACATTGGTCAAGGCCATGGTGTCCATTAGAACCCTGACCAACAACCCAAATTTTGCTGGCAACCTGGTGCCAGTCAAACTACAGGATCCCTTTTTCTTGTACATAGTACCCATCCCAAACTACCGTTTCTGGAAAAGTTACACTTGTCAGACTTGTGAAGATTTCTTAACGACCCGTTTTGTCATGATCCACATTGGCCCCCAATGCCAACTAATTTCCCCTCAAATATTCTGAAATTCGAAGGCAAGCATGGAAAAGATCTAGGTGATCACGTGAAAACTCTCCACCTATGGTGCTTGTCAAACTCTCTATGAGACGACTTCGTACAATTGCATCTGTTTCAGCACACTCTTATTGGGGGTGCCACGAAATGGTATATCGAACTCGACCGCTCAAGATATTCTTACTTTAGCGATTTGGCGATGGTTTTCCTGAACCATTTCCAAATACCCATGAGATATGATGTCGACACTGAATTGCTGGCCAACTTTGAGTAGAGGAAGGGTGATCCTATCCTATAATGGCGGTATCAGAAGAGTTTGATTAAGGTATAGGTCCCACCGGCTTTCCTGCTGGAGTGGTTCTTGAAGTCTATGGTACCTCAGTTATCCAAGGATGTTGCAACTTCATAATTTTTTTCACAGGAGGAGGTGATAATGAGAGTGTAGCCTGAAGGGAAGAAAAAAAAACAAAACAAGAAGGATAATGGGATACGAAACCCAACAATAATGTTGGTAGGGGAAACACATAGAAGAGAAATTCAAAGTATCTGTGTAACCTTTGCATGAGGGACCACCCAAATCACCTGTGCCCTCAACTTGCGGAGGCCCAGAAGTTATTGGCGCAACAAAAACCTGTTGTGTTAACAAACCCATTTCCACATGGGAAAAATATGACTTGAGGCTTTTCAAGCGTGGATGGGGGCAGTTAGGGACCCCCCGCGTTTTCTAGTAATTCCCCAGCCACGAACATTTATATGATGAAAGGTGACACTTATATAGCGACTAGGGACCACAATTACGGAATGTCAGAATTTGTTGAAAAAGGTAAAGAAGCCACAAAACCACCTATTCCTCTTCATATTGAGAGGATGATGGGCGAAACAATGACATGCATCCCAAAAGGGGTGTTCAAGAAATCTTCTCATAATCTGAATGCAAGGGCCACCCAAAATTACTCTGTGGTGGAGGATTTGTCACAAACCCCTTGCGCGATGTCTGCTTTGGAGGTCCTCTAGAGCTGCATTTTGCAGAGAAAGGCTTTGTTGTTCACTTTGGGATCTGCAGAGACTTGTAATCTAGGAACGATCATTCTCGATACAACCGACTTGAAACCTCATCTCCCTTACCACATTGCGTTTCAGATAGTAGTGGCTTACCCCATGAAATATTTTACCCGTAATATCTTATGGACGGTGGTTGATGAGGGTGCCTCAAACTGCGTGATGTATTTGGCATGTTGGAAGGCCATCGACCAACCTTTTTTGTCTCTGTCACCTACTCTGCTTACTGCTTTCAAAGGTCATTCTTTTAAACCACATGGAATCATTCTTTCTTTCCCCATGCAGTTAGGAGGAAAGATCGTGTGCATCGAATTTGAAGTGGTCGATGCGCCTCTGTACTACAACCTTATATTAGGAAGGAGTTTGACCTATGCAATGCATACAGTGGTTTCCACAGTGTTTCGGGTCTTTTTGTTTCTACACGAGGGCCGAATTGTAACCATTAACCAGTTGTCCTTCTCTCGGCCTGAACCTTCATCGGGGGCATCCACGGTCTCGATGATTGATAACCCTCATCCCAGCTTCATCAATATGGGAGTTGGTTTGTGCCCACCTTTGATGGGTAATTTTGATTACCCGCCTCCTTCTAGAGATGCCAAGTTTATATCGGCTTCCCCCGACCAGCCTAGGGATGAAATCTTTCAAGTGTCATCATTCTGAATGAATTAATTTCATAATTTGTGGACTCTTCCTTCCCCATCGACTTTGATGGAAGGGACAAGGAATCCTAGAATGGCCATGTCATTATCCATGGTAGAAGTTGCGTACAGTATTGTTGAGCAAGCTTTGACTGACCCCGATCTGACTCCTGCACAGGAGTTAGATCCAGTACTCGAGCCTATCTTAGATCACAGTTCCCTTGCCAATACCGATTATTTATACCTAGTCTTTCCCTCAGATGAGGTTATTATCTAGGCATTGAATGGTCCGGAGAAACCCTGGGATGATCTCCATAATAGATCTTATTTTATCCTGGATTTAAGAAGAATAGAGGAAGGTTAATTCGTGTTGACTATGACTGGAGACATGTTTTGTCCTATTAATCCTATGACTATGCACACAGTTTACGTCGAGGGTAATATGGAAAGTATCACTAAAACAATCCCTATAGACATCTCTAAAACCCATGGCATCATGGAGAATGTTTTCACCGGAGTGGACTGCTCCCGCGAGGAGATTCAAATCTATACATATTTATTTAAGGAATTTCGTGACATTTTTTCCTCGTTTTATGAGGAAATTCTAGGCATTGATCCAATAATCATCGAACATGAGATAACGACTTATCCTGATGCCAATCTAGTCCAACAGAAGCTTTAACCAGTGAATCCTCGAAAATTGGAAACTATTAAAGTTGAAGTAGAGAAATTGCTTAAAGTCGATTTCATCTACCCTGTACAGTTGACGCAATGGATGTCAAATCTCATTTTGGTTAACAAAAAACAGGGCACGATTCCCATGTGCATGGAATTTCGTGACTTGAATAAGGCTTGTCCAAAGAACAATTTCCCCACCCCATTCATTGATCATATTTTCGATGAATGCGCGGGTTGTGAGGTCTTTTATTTCATGGATCATTTTTCGGGATATAACCAGATTCAAATCAAACCCAAAGACCAGCATAAAACATATTTTATCTATCCGTGGGGCACATTTTTTTATCATAAGATGCATTTTAGCCTGAAGAATGTTGGATCTATTTTTCATCGGGCCATGTCTTTTTCTTTCCATGACCTTAAAAATATAGTTGAGGCTTATCGCGATGATATAGCATCACGATATTGCAAGAGATTTGATCATCTCGCGAACCTTCGACTAATATTCGAATGATGTCGCTACTATTGGATTCATTTGAATCCTAACAAATGCAGTTTTTGCGTGACGTCAGGTCATCTTTTAGGTTTCATAGTTTCGACAACAGGGATAATGGTCGATCCTCTTAAGGTTGAGGCAATAGTTCAGTTGACTCCCCCGTGAAAAATCCCCCATATTCAAATCTTACAGGGGAAAGAGAACTTTCTTCGGCATTTTATTGCAAACTATGCCGAGATCACTAAAGGGTTCATGTGTTTATTGAAAAAGGGAGACCCTTTTTGTGGGGATGAAGTCTCTCAATGCTCTTTCGAACCGTTCAAATGCACCCTTACATCTTCCCCTCTTCTTTTTCCTCCCAATTATAATTGTTGCGTCCCTTTCATCACCTAAATGATCAAAATAAGGACGCTTACAAGTCCAGTTGGGTTAGCTAGACAAGACAACAGTGAATGCAAGAGTTAGAAACATCAAGCATAAGAAATAAGCAAAGAACTAAGCTACTAACAATGAAAGAAACTAAACTAGAGTGCATAAGAGAAATAGAACAAAAATTAAACAACATTCATGCCACCAATAGATAAGTTGTATTAGTGGAAAAACACTAAAGAGAAAATGAGACTATGGGTCCCCTCTTCCTCCAAGGGAGGGCTCTTGAACCCCCAATGATTGAGCTCTTATTACAAGTAAAAAACTAAAAGGAAATGGTGAAGAAAATCCTCAAGAACATTCACTCAAGAGGTGATATGAATGGATAAATGAAATGGTGCTTATATTCTCTTGATGAGGAAAGAGGAACCTCTAAGAGAATATAGGCAGCATAACAATATAAATGAATTTCTTGAAAATATAGTGCACCCATGGCCTCTTTTTATAGCAAATCTTTGAGGCATTATTCAACTAGTCTTTGGTGTGAACAAGGGGATGTTTAGGGCACCCTTAGGTCTTTGACCAACACCCCACTCGGATTCAACTTGGATTTGGGTGTCAAATCGACTTGGGAGATGAACCAGAAGTGGGTGGAAGGCTGACCAAAATCATAAATGCGTCGTTTTGAGGTGTGCGTGGATTTTTTCATCCACATACATGCATCGGGTGCATATGCACTTTTCTGGCGTTATTCAATTGTCCCACGTTCATGCAATGCCTTTGTATCCTTAACGCATGTTGATTTTTTAACCAGTGGTATAGTTTTGTGCCCTTTGGAAATGCATTTTTTGGGCCATGGATGAACTAATGGGTCTTTGGATATGTTGTATTCCTGTAACCATTTGCGGATGAAATTCCAGTGATAACAGAGGCCCTCTGATGTGTAAGGTTAGGAGGATACATATAGTTGAAATACATCAATGTTTCTTCTACTAAGAGTACCTTTGTAATAAAGAGCGTTGTGAGGAGTTTCAAGAGAGATCCATTGGAGGGAGAGGGGAACCGGTAGGACCCAAACCTTTCGCAAGGTGTGAAAAATAAAACTATGTACAAACGAGGTGGGCATGCCCCATGCTCGTGTCATGTAACTCAAAAATGTGGAATATAGTAACTGAAGCTGTGTGTTGGTGTAGAAGACTACAGCGCCCTCGGGGGTGTGTTGATAATAGTAGAGGACAATTCAGAGGGTGAACAAACTCTGAAAAGAGGTGATGACACCTATAAGAAGTGTCGATGATACGCGAACATTGTGAGGAGCGTTGTGAGGAGTTTCAAGAGAGACCCATTGGAGGGAGAGGGGAACCGGTAGGACCCAAACCTTTCGCAATGTGTGAAAAATAAAACTATGTACAAACGAGGCGGGCATGCCCCATGTTCGTGTCATGTAACTCAAAAATGTGGAGTACAGTAACTGAAGTTGTGTGTTGGTGTAGAAGACTACAGTGCCCTCAGGGGTGTGTTGATAATAGCAGAGGACAATTCGGAGGGTGAACAAACTCTGAAAATAGGTGATGACACCTATAAGAAGTGTCGATGATACACAGGCATTGATAGCCTATCAAATTTCATAGGTATTCAACAAATAAAAACAACTGCAATAGTTGCAAAGTAAGACCCAACGCAACATGATAAAGTGTTGAAGTCGAATGTCATGGAGGTCAATGAAAACAAAGAGAAATAATGGTTCTCTCTGTGCCATCCGAGACACCTCATTGAAAAGGTAATGAGAGTCAAGATACTATTTCCCTTTCTGGAAATTGTGTTGATGTCAACAGGAAGGGAGACGTGAGTCCAGGAAGAAAAGGGCTTCATGAAATCTACCTGAAGTGGTCAAGGAATAAGGAGATACATGGACAAAGTCAATATGTGGTGAGACTCAATACTAACATTGGTTGGGGATATTTGTAAAGGATATGTGGAAGCAACCGTGGAACTAAATCTAGCATCAAGGGGATGACTAGATTAAGGTTAAGTTGTGCCAGAGGTGTGACAAAGTGGACAAACACAGAGATCAGGTCTAAATGGACTGTGGGATATTTAGGGTTTATGAACGATGTCAACAGGAGGAGAAGGTAATGAATTCCCCAACCAAGGGTGACATGGGTTGCTTCTTCCGGAAAAGGAAGGTCGCCAAGGGTGACGACAAAAATCTATGTAAAGTTTGGAAACAAAGGCTCTGAATACAATTACCAAATAAATAAAGAATAATTGGGGATGAGTGTACAAATACAAAAACAGGCGCCCCAGTGTAATATGGCTTGGCCTGTGAGGGTGCAAGTTGTGTGAAAACAAAGGTGGAGGGTGAGGGCCCCATAGGTGGGTTTCTGTATTAGGTAAAATGAATGGAGGAAAATCTACAGATGGGAAAATTGATGGTGGATGAGATGGAGAGATAATGATACTGCAGAGGTGCAGTCAAAATGTGAATCATGATGAGATTACACGGGAGTCCATTATTGGGAAGTTATCAAAATGAGGAGAAGGAGCATGTGACTAATTCTTGGAAATGCAAAGACTATGAGGACTCCCAGCCCTAGGGGGTGAAAGAAACACGAGTTTCAAAGTGATAAGGGGGACTATGAATGGGACAACTCATGAGGGGAAGTGTGCAACTAGGTGACAATACTGAAATGAAATGGAGGTGTGAGTACCGCAGAGCGGGATGGGGGGACCTTAGAGGAAAATATCAGAGGGTGTGACTGGGATATGCAATTAATATTCAGAGGGAATAATTACATGCTAGTAGCGATTTTATACCTGAAAGGGACATGCTGATTTTTGGTGACCAAGTACCTGCACAGATGAAAACCAAATACCCGACGTGAACAATATCTGAAGATTAAGAACATATAACGGTTATTTGATAATTTTGAACATAAGCATGTGTACCTAGGCGTGATGTGAGAAAAATGCTCCCCAGGGGATGAGGATGGATGGTGGCCCAGGGACTGTGACTGTGTAGGTGGCGAGATCCTAGTCTCGTGGCTAAAGACGGATCGAAAAATAGATGCTCAGAGCTCCCATAATGGAGTATGGAAGTTTGGTAAAATGGACTATATATAGTTGTAGGGCCCACATTTCCACCTCATTTGTACCTGCTATCAGAGTGATTGGACGAGATATTTGAGGATATATTTGGAGATTCAGGGAGATCGAGCCAGTCGATTCAAGATCAACGAGTTTCAGGTTAGTGGTCGTATCCTCCTGCACAATGGCTAGGGGTTATTTTTTGGGTAGGGCTTGTATGGATGGTCGTACAAGGGGGTTTTGTGAGGGTGGGCCCCTCAGTGTGCAGGTGATCGAGTGCTTTGCATGCACAAGTGCACGAGTGTAATTTGGATATCCGCACACAGGTGCGCCCAAATGAGGAAAACAGGTGTACATGGGATTGGTGCCTGTGAAAAGCACAACAACGAATCTATTCGCGACTGTGTTCTTGACTGTTGCGCATGTGTGCACAACCGTGGGCTGGAAAGGCATGCTAGGGTGTGCATATGTTGATGTGACAGGGGCACATGGGTGCGCTCCTATATTTCCAATAGTCGTGCATGAGTGCACGACTATGGGGTGAGCAGACATGCATATGTGCATGCCTATGGGAAAAAAATCTGTGCCTCTGAGGCAAAGCTTGAAGGGTGTAAAAACTAATATTTTTTTAGATATTGTGTTTTTATGAGTTGTGATGGATGATCAAATATTGTATGTGTGGATGTTGGTGACTAGTCGACGATGTCAATTCATTGGAGGGAGAGGGATTGGGCATGCCTAAGAGAGGCGGTGAGAGATGAGGAGTTGACTGTACGTGGTGCTTTGGTAGCTTGTGGGTTGCTGAAGTTTTTTGAGTGCTCACTTGTGAGGGCACAGGAGTATCTTCTGCAGTTCCTAATTTCAATGTGGACTCTGGAGCTACAGTGTTTCATTGTTCATGGTGAGCACCTAGAATTCTCTGCTATAGAGGATGTATACTTTTTGACTCGGCTCCCTTTTCGGGGGACCCTGCTACCTGTCGAGCTAGTAGTACCTGGGGATGGGCAGTTGGTTGTCCTAACTCGTACCTATTGTTTAGGAGAGGACTACATGTCTGAATCTGTGGTGAGGATTGGGGCGATGGACGCCCTGGTGCATCGATCTATTGCATCGATGATTTTGAGAGTGTATCGATCTCTCATGACTCAATGAATCAGTGGGGGTTAGTTGAGGATTATGCAGAGGGCACTGGGGGGTGAGTATTTTTCCTGGGACTTGATGTTACACGCCAAGATGGTGGGGCAGCTTGACAGGTGTCGATTTGCTGACTCAGGGGAGTTTTCATTTAGATCCATATTGGTGGCATTGTTTTTGGAGAGGGTGCCCATGTTACGCCCAAGAGTTTTATTAGATGCCCCAGGTATGTGAGAGCCGTGATTGAGGTGGTGGGCGATGATTCTGGTTCACCATGGTGGGGGGGAGGGTTTCCATTATTTCATGGCCAAGGTTGCACAGGTGTGGTGTCATATGCCACAGATCATACTTCGATATCCGTATTTTGGGGTGGACTTCCGGGATGATATGGATATGGTGCTACCCCCTGGAGAGGTGTTCGACCATAGAGGTATGATGTTATATTTGATGTTTTAATATTTAGATAGTATAGCATGCTCGTTATGTATAGATGGATTTTGATTCTATTGTTTGTGTGTTGTGTGTGAAGATGTGGGACCTCGCGGGCGCGAGGTTGAGTTGGTTAGAGAGTTGGCTCGTCAGGGGCCTGTGAGACCACCACGGGGAGAGTCAGGGGCAGGGGAGAGACGACGATGGGAGGATACTAGGGTGAGACCCATTGATGATGAGAGAGAATTTAGGAGACATCGTTATGATGACCCCGGTGTAGGTCCATCACATGCTCCTTCGGCGGGGGCCGGGGGAGAGTTTGAGGATTTTTGCCAACGATTGGAGGTGGTACTATAGGGAGTGCCCGAGGGGATGTGGGTTCATATTCAATATGAGGGGATCCTGGAGTAGTGTATTGGGCTTTCGGTGGAGTCACGGGCTTTGATACGCAGAGCAACTGTAGCGGGAGCAACAATGACTAGGCAGTTGCCCCTAGGGCCTGAGGGACCTATAGCTAGTGGTATACCTCCTCCAGAGGGAGGACCGAGTGGCGGTGCTCTAGAGATACCATGAGTGCCTTTGGATATGGATTTTTGTATTTATATAGGCTTGCGAGCCTATTTTGTATATGGTGTTGTGACACCGGTTTTGTATTTATAGGAGTGAGATGGTCACTTACCTACGGATGTTGTACTTTGATGTACTATTGTTTGTAAACATTGATGGCACATTTGACAGATATATATATATATATATGTGTGTGTGTGTGTGTGTGTGTGTGTGTGGATATGGATATACATTTTGGGATCTTTGTGATGTTCACATGTGTTGATGTTTTTTATTTATGATGTCTAATTTATATGATGTGACAGACTTGTGAATGTTTTATGTATGTGTGATGGGATCTTAATGTGATAAATGCCAATGTAACACTAGGTTAGCCATATTATCTGCTATTTGATTAAATTTTCTTGGAATATGTGTGAATGTGATTGAATCAAAATGTCGAGATAAAAGTATAACTTGTAGGTATTTGCGGAAGAGGCAAGGATTGTGGACATGGTACACATTGTTGATTTGGAGGACAACGAGTTGGGAATATAGTAAGACACTTAGGTAATGAATATGGTGTCTATTGGCCTCGACAAGGAGGCTAATGAAGGTTGTGTATTCGTCTTGGTTGTTGGTAGCTAAGACCAAGCATATGCCGCTAGAGTGGTGCAGTTCATGTGAGGGGGTATAGAGGGCCCAAGCGGTCCAACTGAGATTTTGTGTCCAACGGCTAGCTCCGTTGGTGTAACCGATGTGGAAGGTAGATGGAGGAGGCATATTTCAATAACAAAAATGATAGATTAGACATAAGATATGGAAGAAAAAAGAAGACTAAAAACTCTACAAAAAGAAAAATCCTAGTGTAGCATGGCTATGCTCATGCATAAAATTTCTTTAAGTACAACCCGTTGATAGGTTCCTTGAGGGGGTGGCCTTTGAGAGAGGCCAGGATATATGTGAATTCAGTGAGGCAATGTTGGATGATGTAATTTCCATGCCATAATGACTCGAACTTGCCATGGCCGAAGGTATCGTGGGTGATCGTAAGTAAGGACAAGGTCACCTTCATTGAATGATCGAAGGTTGACATGGCGATCAAAGGTGGCCTTCGACCATTTTTTGGCTACCTCATTGTTCTGTAATGAAGACAGACAGTCTTCATCTAACGACTCTAAGTTCAACAAACACTGCTCCATCGGAGAAGTGTTAGGTAATAGCTCAATAGCGGTGCGTAATGTGGGGATTTCGCATTCGATGGGGAGAGTGGCCTCTACCCCATGGACAAGATGAAATGGTGTGAAACTAGTGGTGTTTTTAGTTGTCGTGCGATAATCCCACAGTGTGGAAAACAACATATGGTGCCAATTAGTCTTATGTTTGTTAACTGTGCACTGCAACATGGTTTTGAGGACTTTGTTGATCGCCTCTACCTATCCATTGGACTGAGGGTAGTATGGGGAGGCGAACGCATTGGAGAAGACTAACCTAGAGGATATTTCGATGAAAATCTCATTCTCGAAGTGTTTCTCGTGATCAGAGACTAGTTGTAAGGGAACTCCAAAGCAGGAGATGACATGGTTGAATAAAAAATGATCGACAGTGTCAGCGGTGTTGTTTAAGGTGGGCATGGCTTCAACCCATTTGGTGAAATAATTGACTGCCATGATGATGTATTTTTTTCCATTACTAGATGGAGGGTTGCAAGTCATGAAGTTTATGCCCCATCTACAAAAGGGGCTGGCAGTAATGAATGGGTGGAGAAGAGAAGGTGGTACTCTCACCTTTTTGGCATATAGCTGACATTTGTCACATCGCTTCACAGCGTGGATGCAGTCGTGAAACAATGTGGGCAAAAATATCCTGCTCGAATGATTTTCTGGGCAGTGGACATCCATGAGAGGTGGCCACGACATGCTCCACTCTGATAGTCATTCAAGACTCTATAGGCTTCGTCAATGGCCAAACATCGACAAAGTATGGTGTTGGCCCCTCGTCGATATAAGATATCGTCGATAAGAAGGTAGCGGGGGGCTTGGTGGTGAATACGTCGACGATCGTCCCGTGAGAGGTGGTTTCCAAACTTTTGTGTTCGAAGGTAGACGAGGAGATCGTCATACCAAGGATCATCCGAGGGGATGTAAAAGAGATTTTCATTGGGGAAGTCGGTATTGATGGGAGTACTAGTAGTATCGGAAGGAAATGATGTATTGAGTTCGGTGAGGATGAGGACTTTTTTTCTCTTAGGTGTTGAAAATTTGAGGTCGTACTCCTGAAGGATGACGATCCATTGGGAAAATTTTCCATTGATTTGCTGGTGACTAAGAAAGTATTGCATTAGGTTGGAATCTACTACGACTTTGGTAGTTCGAAGAAGAATGTAATGGAGCAGTTTCTGGACTGCGAGGACAACTGCAAGGAAGAGTTTCTCTTCATGATTGTATTTCAAGGGTGTCCCTAAAAGGTTTTTACTAACATAATAGATAACATGCTCCTAGTCTTCATCCCCTAATTGGACGAGAACGCCTGCTATGGAGACAACTGAGGCCAATAAGTAGAGGATGTAGTCGCAGTCATAGTTGGGTGGACTAATCAATGGGGAATTGGAGAGGTCTTCTTTGAGATCATCAAAAGAGTTTTGGGCATGTTCATCCCATTGAAATGGGATATCATGATGTAAGAGGCGAAGGAAACCATCTTCCCGAGTGGCGTAATCAGGGACAAAGCAGTGTAAAAACTTATCTTTGCCTTGTAAACTTTGCAGCTGGAGTAAATTTCCGGGGGGGGGTTTCCGTGATGGCATGGAACTTGAGGGGGTCTACTGTGATGTTGTGTTGGGACATGATAAACCCAAGTATTCTTCCAGCGGTGATGTAGAATACTCACTTGAGGGGATTCAAACAGATATTGTACTGACGACACCTGTGAAATACAGTGCGTAAGTCATCGAGGTGCTGAGTGCATTTCTTGGATCGAGCGGTGATATCGTCCAAGTAGGCGAGAATGATTTTAGCTAGATCATGAAAAATGTATGTCATGGCACATTGAAAAGTGGCTACAATGTTCTTGAGGCCAAAATGCATGACACGATATGCAAAAGTACCCCAAGGGGTAGTGAATGCAGTTTTGTATTGATCGGCTGGGTGGATCTAAATTTGGTTGTATCTAGAGAAATAACCCATGAAGGACAAAGCTTCATGGCTAGCACAATCATCGATAATTTGCTTGATAAAGTGTGTTGGAAAAATGTCTTTGGGAAAAGCGTGATTGAGATCATGAAAGTCCGTACAGACACATATAGTGCCCTATTTTTTGTTAACGGGGACAGGGTTGGAGACTCGTGACTTATATGTGATGGGGTATATGAACCCTATAGTGCGTAATTTTTCAATATCGTCTTTGATGGTTACCTCTTTGGATGGGTGTAATGGATGCTTATTTTTTTGTACAAGTGTGATATCAGGCCATGTGTCTATACGATGTTCGACAATGGAGGGATCAAGACCGAGCATTTTTGTGTATTACTAGGTGAAAATGTCCCAGTATTCCTAGAAGAGAGATTTGTAAGCTAAGATATCTTCAGGAGGGCATGCAGCGTCGATGGTGATTTCCTCTATAACTCCAGGTTTGATGGAAATATCGATTTTGATGGTGGGGGAAATGTTGGCCATGTTTACTTCATCAAAAGAGTCGGGGGCAGGGATAGGGTTATTGAACCGGTCTATATGCTCTGATGGGATAAAATCTTTGGATTTGATTGAGTATATGGAGTTTTGGCTAGGAGGCTTAAAGGTGTCATGTGAGAGAAAGAGTGCTCGGTGATGGAGCGGACCCCATGGGAAATCGGGGGTAGTTAATTCCTCGAGGATGTCTTCGTCACAGTGGAACTGTCGAGAATAGAGTGGATCCAGGGGAATAACATGGGTGACAGTCACCATGTGGTTATCTTCTGGTGGTGACTATGTAGAGGGGGTATCACAAGGAGGTTGCGATGGTTCACTCTCCATAAACCAAATATCGAGATATTGTGGGTTGAAAATGGTGGTCGGGCATAAAATTTCCGTGGGGAAATGAACTGGAGAATTAGAGTGATTTGGGGGCAAATCCTCCTCTAGGCTATCGATGAACCATGGAGGAGTGGGAAGTCCCTCAGGCTCGGGGGAGAAGATATAAACAATATCGGGAGAGGGAGTAGGGGGAACTGTCGGTGTCACCGGAGTTGGGGTGATGGTAGGATTGGGAATAAGGGTCAATTGATGATGTGTATACTCAATGATCGTAGGACACTGATATGTGAAGTGATAAAGTGATTCACAGAGAGTGCAATGACATTGCATACATTCATTGATAGAGGTCGTGACATAGTGGATATCAGTGACATGTGTGTGGGATGATGCAGATGGAGGAGGTTCTTGCTGGAAGCTTTGGTGGACTGTCGTTAGCATCTATCAAAATTGAGGTAACGTTGGGAAATGGTGGGTGTAATGGCCATACTCAGAAAAGATTCCACATGCGAACTTGGTTTGCAACCCTTTTCTACCTATGTTAGGGGATGCACTGATAGAACTAGAGGAAGTGACGAGTGGTGTCGGTGCCCGCAGGAGTTGAATTAAATTGCGTATCTCAGGGAGAGATGGGAACTTATTGGTGGGGTGTCCATATTTCTCACATAGTGCACAAGGAGGAAGAACACATGGTGGAAATGGAGCGACAGGATATTTCTTCTTCCGTCTTCCCCCAGTTGAATCAGGGGTGTTAGTGAGTGGGGGTGTGGGTGGGATGGTGGGGGTAAGTATTGGAATCTGCATCAGGATTCCTTCTGTTTGGGGAGGGAGGGATGGTTGAGGGACCATATTAGGTGGATGTAGATACCATACTAAAATTTCCAACACCATATTGGGAAGGGTAAGCATTGCGGCTACCTGGAAATCTTGTATACCCGACGAGGAGTAAAATAAGGGGATTTCCGTAATGGCTTAGGGGACTGTCTCCCAAACTGGAATGTGGCCCTGGGGGAGGGTATAATCAGGAACAAGGGGATATGGAGGGTTCTCAAGGGATTCCTGAGGAAAGAGATCTGTGATGAGTGGGACGTCAGATAGTAAGGAATCCTTTGTGGGAGGAAGGGTATCTCCAGTTTTAGTTCCATTAGATGAGACAAAACATACTTGTGCTGAAGGATGGATGAGCAGTGGTGCTCCATGGTATGTCCCTAGCAAGGATGGGTCTTTGAACATTCTGGGACCCATCTCAATGAGTGGGTAGGCATCGGGATTAGTGTGGACCAAAGGTAAGATGTTATCGATGTTGGAGAAAGGGTTGGGCTTGTAATGTGACACTTGGTCAATAGTGATGATTTTCCCGTTGTGGGGGAACATCATTGTA
>WSFP011392675.1:0-27818 GCA_009831015.1 Picea engelmannii | reverse complement strand
TGTACATATGTAAGCACATTGGATAGCGTGGTACATTTGTAAATCTATAAGAGCATATTGAGTATTGTAGAAAATTTCTACAAAATTATTATAATCTTGATGGTGGGTGTGATTAGTTTAGGTGCACCATAAAATAGCATGGACTAAAAGCAGCACCACAGTGATTTTTATAAGAGCACCACCATGGTGTGTTTGTACATATTGCAGTGGATCATTCATATAACGAGGGAAATTTCTATAAAAATAATTATAAATATTTATTTTATAGAAGCAACCTATTCAGTTGTACATTTAAAATTGTATTGAAGAGTATGGGAAATTTACAAAAACATATTTATAAACTTTCTCGTGTGCTACAGTCAAGGGTCCTTGGAGTGGAGATTGAGGATGGGGTTTGTGGTTGATAAGGTTTTAATGGTTACCATAGAGCTTTCTTTTTAGGACAAATATCTATGTAATCGAGGATGATTTTTCTACCTCCTTTTCAATGGATGAATGCTTGGACTTAGTGGGCTACAAAGAGGATGAGGTCCCAAGTCCTCATCTAATTTTCCATTCATGGCAAGAGTTGTTGGAAGTGTGGCATAGTGCTATGGATTTCAAAACGATGTAATAGAATATTGGGTGAACCTAAGTCTAGGGATAAGAGAGACAAATGGAGGTGGGTGAGAGGTAAATGAGGACTATCAAGGATAGTCTTTTAGGATCCATGTAGATAATACTAAAAAATACTATTTATGTGTTATGGATAGGATGGGGAAGCCACATAAATTATTATCAAGGAAGGTAGTGAGAGATATTAGCATGGATTGGTATGTTGTCTGAGTGGTGAATTCCCTCAAGACACTAAAAAATTATGGCAAAATGTGAATCATGACTACTACAATCGTATGATAAAGGCTCAATTAGGAGCTGGAGGAACTTCCTCGTTGTAGAAAAGGGCGAAACAAAAATGCATTGGTAAAGGCATACAAGGTGAGGATGATTGTTGGGATGGATTTCAACTTGGATAAGGTAGAAGGTATGATGAGGCTAGCTCTTGTTGGAAGATTCATGGGAAAAATCATGAAGGGTTTCACTACATCAATAGTTAGAAGTTAGATGGGAAAAGGTGTTGGGCTATAGGCCCAAGTTCCATATACTTGGGTGAGGTTGGATAAGTTTTAAGTTGAAGCAAGAAAAATATGTTGATATTATTCTAATCCATAATTGGTTATGGGGACCTTTGGGTTTAGTATTCAAGCGATGGATCCCAAGGTTTAACCCTCAAAGTGAGCCAATGCACATCTAGTAGATATGGGTTCTAATTTTGGACTTGTCATTAGAACATTGAAGGAAAAAGGTTTTCGAGAACATTGGAAATGCACTTAGGAGATTTATTTCCCTAGAAGAAGACTTTTGGTAAAGGAGGACAAAAGAATGGCAAGGATCCTTGAGGAACTAGACTTAAGAGAAGGGGATTCCAACATAAATTGAATTAGAGTGTGGGGATCAATCTTATGAACAATCCTTATATTATTGGAGGGTTCCATTTCGATACACAATATGTAATGTAGTGGGGAATCTATGGAAAGACTATATTGAACCACCAAAAATTTGGAAGAGGCAAGAAAAAACATGGGTAAAAAAGGAGAAGTTTAAGAATTCACCTTAAGAAAAAAAGGCTAAAGCAATGGAAGAGATAAAGGAAAGTCTAGTTTATAAGGTTTCTCTAGCAAAGAAGAAGTTTGTGAGAAATGTGAAATTAATCTAGATATCCCTAAAGGTTCATTAATAAAGGAGAAAAGGGACTTGTTGATAACCATCCAAGGAAATCCCAATCTTGTCTTAGATTTCTCTCAATCTCGACATTTTGGGTTAAATAATTCAATTTAGAATTTGAGGTTTGAAGAGAATTATGTAAATGAATGCATAGAGTCAATTATCCCCATGAACCCCTCTTCAATCCAAGATTCTTTAGATATTCTCTCCCTTTTGGAGAAGTCTGAGGATTGTGGGTTCAAGTCCACTAACCCTAAGGAAGCTTTATCCAAAGATTCAAAATTGAAGAAGCCCTAAATGCTAACTGGGTCAAACTATAGTTTAAATCATAAAAAAGAGTAGTCCTTGGAGGAGAAAACAAATATTGAGGGGGGTCTAGTGGTGGATATAGGTCATCTTCTAGGAGGAGGGAGAAAATCCCATATGTCCTTTACTAAGTCAAAAGATTCTAAAGTGGTAAAAGGGGAAAACAAATGACAATAAGTGGGGACCTTAGAGCAAGGAAGACCTAGATGAAACTTCCCAAATGATTGTCCTTTCACTGAATGTGAGGGGGGTCAGGAGTGACCTTAAACAATTAGCCCTAAAGTGTTTGTTATATATTTACAAACTTGATTTAATTCTCCTCTAAGAAACTATGTGCCAAGGGTCTAACTCAGTTGAGATCTTTTTTAAAATTGTGAAGGGGTGTAATTTTAGTTCTGTTGATGATGAGGGCCTTTTAAGGGGGAAGATTACAAGGTGGAGATGTTGTGTTGATCATATCTCTTCTATAATGGTGAATGGAAGTATTGTACTTGAATGTAGGGAAAAATACATTGATAAAGTGTTCAGGATAGTACATTTGTATGGGCCTTATGGTCATGGGAAAGATTAATAAAAAAATGCTAAAAGAGCAAGGCTCTCTAGAAGGGGAAATCATCGTTATAGGTGGTGATCTGAACCCGACTTTAAATATGACAGAAGTCTAGGGAGAGGTGGCCAAGCCAGACCCATTGGAAAAAAAATTTCTCATTCTTTTGAGGAATTGAAATTAGTAGATATTTAAACTATACAAATTGTTCCCACTCAAAGAAACCCAATAAGAGATTGGGATGGCATATCCAAAATATTGGACATATTTCTAGTGGCAGAAAATATTATTGAAGAGTCTGTAAGAAAAAAATTGTGGGTTGGTTATGATGGTTATTTTGATAATTTTCCTATATTTTTTGAAATCGAGGTAGAAAATGAGAAGCCTCCGCGCCCTTTAAAATTTGATCATTCTTGATTGGTTGAGGAAGATTTGTTTATTCTTGATTATTTGAAGAGATTCGATGCAAATTTGGGGGACTTCGAAATGAAGCAGTTTGTTAACAACCTTAGTTGAAAAATGTGACGATAGAATAGGTAAGAAAAAAGGCATATGAAAATTAGAGGGAACTTAAGGAGGTGGAAGCTGAAATTATTAGCTTGTTTGAACTTAATGTGAATGGGGTATTCTATGAAGAGGAAGTTTAGTCATTGAAATTTTTAGAAGATAACAAACTAGAGTTACTTAATAAAGAGGAGACTGGTAGGAGGCTCAAAAGTAGAGAAATATGGTTAGCAAAGGGGGATATCAACACACAAAAATTTCATAAATATGCAAAGTTTAGAAAAAATGTGAATGTTATTCGAGAAGTGGGCATACTTGATGGCTATAAGGCAAAGACTTTTAAATAACTAGCGGGTATAGGGAGGATGGACTTCAAAGGAATTTTCAAGTAAGTAGAAGAATTGAATGTGGGAGACCTTATGAAAGTGATCAGGATTTTTCCAAGGTTGATTGATAACAATTAAAACAAGGATCTGGAAGTAGACATAGATAAGGAAGAATTGAAGGTGGTTTTTTAGTCCTTTAAGAAAGCCAAGAGCACAGGGCCAAATGACTACTTAGTTAAGTTCTTCCTAGGATTTTATGAGTTAGAAGAGGAGGATTTACCAAATGTGGTAAAAGAATATAGAACTTTAGGTAAAGTTCTAAGAGCATTGAATTTCACCTTTATTTCCCTAATCCCATAAAAGTATGAACCCATTTCTTTTGAATATTTCCGACGTATATTTTTTTGTAATCTAATTTACAAGATAATCTCAAAGATAATACCTAAAAGATGTTACTATCAAAGATAATATCAAAAGAGAAATTCAAGTTTTTGTTAAAATAGGTAGATCCATGAGGTAGTAGGAATAGCCCGAGAGGGGATGCACTATATAAAGATGGTAAATAAGTCAATTGTGTTTTTGAAAGTTGATCTAGCAAAAGCTTATGAAAAAGCTAATTGGATATATATTAGATCAGTTCTTCTACAAATAGGTATGAGTCTACATATTGTAAATTGGATTCTTGGATGCTTACCCTCAACCCATTTTTCTATGTCGATAAATGGTTCTCCCTCGTGTCTCTTCTAGGAATCTAGAGAGCTAAGACAAGGATGCCCAAATTTAGAGGACAAAAGGGGAGGGATAATCAAAGTTATTAGTATTTTAGATTCTATAGTTATCACACATTTATTGTTTTTTGATGATATTATGTTGTTTGGTCATGGCTCCCCAAGGGAAATTGATCAGCTAAAGAATATCCTACGGACTTATTGCAATGCAAATAGGATGGAAATCAATATGTAGAAGTATTAAAATAGTAATTCATGGCTTGGAAGATGAGATGGTAAGGAAAATAGTACAGATACTCCCTTTGAATTATTATCATTTAGGTAAAGGAGTAAAATATTTAGGCTTTAATCTTAAAAGTTAAGCCTAATGATTATAAATATGAGGAGTGGTTATGGTTGGTAAAAAATATAGGGGCTAGATTTTCAATTTGGTGTCATAGATGGTTGTCCTAAGGAGGAAGGATAGTGCTTGTTAAACTGCACTAGTATATACCATTATAATAATAATAATAATATATTTTTAAGGTCACGACCAAGTCAGACACCAAATTGGTGTATGAGACCTCCTCCGCCCAGCGATTTTACTGGTAAAATCTATGAAGGTATACATACCCTACCCCCCTCTGGATTTGAACTTGTCCATAGCCCATATTCCCAAAGGTATACTAGATAGGACAAGGAAAAAATCTTTTAGGTTCTTGTGAAGAGGAAAGAAGGAAATTGAAGGGATTCCCTTGGTGAAGTGGAAAAAGATAGATAATTTAACATAAGAAAGTGGGTGGTGTCTTAAGAATATTAATTTCCATCCAAGCCTTAGCAACAAAGAGTCTATGGAGTCTATTATTGAATTAGGGTCTATAAGGCAAATTGATGAAAGGGAAATACATGAAGGAAGGATCCATAGAAGAATGGATGAGGATGGAAAGGAAATTTGTTAAAGTTTCTTCAATTGTATGTAACGCTTTAGTTAAATCATTCCCTCTAGTAAGAAGGTGGATTGCCTGGAAAATTGAGAAAGGTAATAAAGCAAGAGTTGGTGGGGATCTATGGATAAGGTACAATGGTAATTACAGGTTGTCATATCTTCATAACTTAGAGGTTTATAAACTTAGAGATGTAGCATCAGTTTTGGATGGAGGATGGTTAGAAAGGTGGAATTCAATGGAGGAACTAAACTTACAAGGGGAAAAGTTGTAGAATGAAATTGGTTCATTGACCTTTTAAAGCACAGTGTCATAAGTTTGTTTGACCATAAAGATGAGATCAAGTGATCTAAAAATAAATCATATGTGGATTAGACAAAAAAAACTTGGATATGAGGCAAGGAAGCTTAAATACTAAATAGGTTAAGAGTTATGGTGTTGGAAGGTAATCTAGAAACTTGAAAGGGCTCTTAAAACAATAATATTTCTATGTTTATATTTGGTAAATAAAATCCTTACATGGGACAATGGATGAAAGAGAAATTGGATTGGGCATGGATGGGGTGTTTTATGAAAATAAAATAGTGAGTTAGTAAATCATGTGTTTGTTGGGTGTCCTTTCTTTCAAGGGTAGCAGGTCGTCCAAGTCTGTGGTCTGCACAGGAAGCGCCCGAAGTGCCTGAAGTCTCGAAGCGTCGAAGTGCTCGAAGTCCCGAAGACCTAAAGTGGATCTCGGTCGTCCAAATCCAAGAGCCACACATCATCGGATCCCTAGCTTCGAAGGATTTTCTTGGGGCAAATAAAGTTTGAAGTTTGAAAAGTCTAAAGCCCGAATCGCGAAGCAGATCTTGGTCGTCGATTCAAAAAGAGAAGATATGATCCATTGATCTAAAGAGGGCAGATTTGAGCCGTTGATCGTAAATCCTCTCACAAGATCACAAGATCGACGGCCACGGTCCATTGTGGGGACGCGACGTGTTCGGACGATAATTTTCTTGAGCAGTCCCGCAATTGAAACTGTGGTTTGGAAAAGGGACTACGTGGCAAAAGGTGGTGGATTGCGGGCTCAAAAGTAGTGTGAACCCAAACCACCTTTGAGCAGCCCCACAATCACGTGTTTATATAGCGTCCTATCTGAGAGCAGCATGTGGCCACCCCCTAGGTATTAAGCCGCATTTCAATCCTGATGCAGGTAGTTAATGAAAGTGAGAGAGGTGGTTGAAACCTCGTCTCACCACATAAATGGAAAGCCAGGACGGACTGTCAGCAAGTTGGTTCTTCTGTAGGTTCCTACTGAAACACGATTGTGTATGACAAAAGCTCGCATATGACAGAAGACTGCATGTGCAGTCTTCCAGAGAACATGCAGACGTAAATCCTTGAATGCAAAGACTCGGGCATGCCTCTGCTGGCAGTGGCGAATTGTTCTAAGTATATAAGAGTCATTTTGATATTTTTTTATGGTCGATGGTTGAGCTAAGCTCTCATATTGTAATTTTTTAATGAAGCTTTGGTTCTCTTGTTATGTAACTGTATTTGAGACTTCTTATTTAATGAAAGTCGGCTTCTATTTCCATCTTATTTGTCTTTGATATGGAAGTGTCCATGATTGAAGGATTCACGTGAATTTTTATAGTTGTGTTGTTATGTATGTTTGATCGCAGTTATGTTTTAACGCTCTTCAGTATCCTGAAACTTTGAATCCAAGAGGATATTGTTTTCTGAGTTTTTCTTCCTTAAGGTGCTGGAAGACCGAATGTCCATAGCAGACCTCTACCTTCTCCTCACCAGTTCTTCCTCCTACTCACTTTACTACAACTTACTGACTAAAGTTGGATCAAGACCTCAATTGCTTGTGCATGCTGGTCCAACATTGTTGAGTTAAAATGATATTTTCTTGAGTATGTGCCCATTTTACCTCTTTAAATCATTCATTGTGACATACAAACTGATGGGTATTGGGCTTAACTTTGATGCAATCCTAGGTTGACTTCCAGTGCTAACATTTATGGCGTCATTGTCGGTGAATGAATTGAAGACATCTCCCTGGGATAGAATGGCAAAGGGCTTATGATTATGAAGGTGCATCAGACATCAGAACCATTGAAGATTGCGCTTACACCTGGCGACTCCATTGTTTCAGTGTGGTTGCTTCTAGCTACACCTAAAGCTCCCTGGGAGAACACAACGATCAGATCTGGTCTTTGATGGTGAACAAAGACCAGACACACTCATTCTGCACATCATTCACCTGGCGACTCCATGGTTGAAGAATCGATTGGTGACTCCACTGGTTCAAAATGGACAAAATCTTGGCTCAAAGGTTTGCTCCCTTCAATTTTTCTGTTGTTCCTGGTTTTCCTAATGTTGTTCCTACTATGGATGAATGGGGTGATTTTTTGCCCATATTTAGAGAGCGTAAAGAGGACAACCTTGCAGAGCATCTCTGTGAGTTTCATGAACTCATGCATCAATGGGAGATACATCATGAGGATGTATTATTAAAGATGTCCATGTTCTCATTAGCAGGAGATGCTCGTGAATGGTATCACTCCTTACCCTCTGCTAGCATCTCCTCCCTGGGAGAATTTCATGCAGCTTTCAATAGGCACTGTCAGAAGTTTTATTCTTCTAAGTTAATTTGTCATAATTGTTGTGAAGAATATAAAGACTGTGTTCAAGGTATGATTGTTTCAAATGAAAGTTGTGAGGATG
Source organism: Picea engelmannii (assembly GCA_009831015.1). Classification (NCBI taxonomy): domain Eukaryota; kingdom Viridiplantae; phylum Streptophyta; class Pinopsida; order Pinales; family Pinaceae; genus Picea; species Picea engelmannii. The sequence continues at coordinate 20,008 of WSFP011392675.1, read as the reverse complement.
AGGGGTATACCTCAGAGGAGTTGATAAATCTGGTAAAATCACTTTCTGCAAGAATGGAAAAATTGGAGGCATATCGTGCTTGTTGATCTTATGAAGGAGATGCAAAGGATATTTCGGTCCTTGAAATAGATGTTTTTTGCAACCCTGCTTACGATGAAGAAGTGATTTCAAATATTGACCAAGAGCAGCTAACTTTTGATGAATATCCCGATGAAGATGATGAAGAGCAAAGCTTTCCCATGGTTCCTGTGTATGATGATTATGAATCTGATCCTTGGGGGAGCCATGAAGAAGAAGAGGAGCAGCCAAATGTGCAGTTTATAGCATGTCCAGAGCCTATAAGTGACCAGCCACCACCTGGGATCAGTCAGCCTACATCAGCGTCTCATCCACCTGTGCTTACCAGAGATATTCAACCATGTGTGAGCAGTTGTGGAGAAAATCGGGTTGTCTGTTACAAATTTTCTGGAGTTTTCCACTCGTTCTATGAGCCTGTCAGCGAGTACATGGAGTTGCATTTCCTTCATGCCTTGGAGCCACCTAGATTTATCTCAACTTCAGCCTTCGGAGGAAAGCTGAAGGATGTAATCGTTCTGTTGTCACGGTTGCATCATCTATTATCAGTTTATGACAGAGTAAAATAACTTCCAGTCGGAAAGTTACTTGAATGGTTATGGTGGAAATTTGATTTCACCTCGCACCATGTAAAAAGAAATTAGTCTAGGATTGTATATAAATAAGCTCCTATGGAGCCCATGTATGTTTGTTTTTGTTTTTTTACTTATCGGCATGTATTCCTCAGCAGGGTGTTTTGAGCTTGACTCCATAGCCCAATGCAGAAGGTGACTCGAACTACTTGTTCTTGGCATCTCGTAGGGAGCATGTCATCCCCTGTGGAGCCAAATGTTATCACATATAGTTTTCAAGGGCAGTAGGTCGTCCAAGTCTGTGGTCTTCACAGGAAGCGCCCGAAGTGCCCGAAGTTTCGAAGCGCCGAAGTGGGGAAGTCCTGAAGTGGCCGAAGTCTCGAAGACCCAAAGTGGATCTCGACCATCCAAATCCAAGAGACACGCGTCATCGGATCCCTAGCTCCAGAGGATTTTCTTGGGGCAAATAAAGTTTGAAGTTTGAAAAGTCTGAAGCCCGAATCGCAAAGCAGATCTTGGTCATCGATTCGAAAAGAGAAGATTTGATCCATTGATCTAAAGAGGGAAGATTTGAGCCGTTGATCGTAAATCATTGCCCAAGATCAAAAGATCAACAGCCACAGTCCATTGCTGGGACGAGACGTGCTCGGGCGGTAATTTTCTTGAGTAGTCTCGCAATTGAAACCATGGTTTAGAAAAGGGACTGTGTGGCAAAAGGTGGTGGATTGCGGGCTCAAAAGCGGTGTGAACCCAAACCACCTTTGAGAGGCCCCGCAATCACATGTTTATGTAGCGTCCTATCTGAGAGCAGTGTGTGGATGCCCCCTAGGCATTAAGCCGCGTTTCAATCCCGATGTAGGTAGTTAATGAAAGTGAGAGAGGTGGTTGAAACCTCATCTCACCACATAAATGGAAAACCAAGCCGGACTGTCAGCAAGTTGGTTCTTCTGTAGGTTCCTACTAAACCATGATTGTGTCTCACAGAAGCTCGTGTCTAACAAAAGATTGCATGCGTAGTCTGCTAGAGAACATGCAGATGTAAAGCCTTGAATGCAAAGACTCGGGCATGCCTCTGCTGGCAGTGGCGAATTGTTCTGAGTATATAGGAGTCATTTTGATATTTTATTATGGTCGATGGTTGAGCTAAGCTCCCGTATTGTAAAGTTCTAATGAAGCTTTGGTTCTCTGGTTATGTAACTTGATTTGAGACTTCTTGTTTAATGAAAGTTAGCTTATATTTCCATCTTATTTGCCTATGATACGGAAGTGTCCATGATTGAAGGATTCACATGGATTGTTATAGTTGTGTTGTGATGTATGTTTGATCACAGTTATGTTTTAACGCTCTTCAGTTTCCTGAAACTTTGAATCCAAGAGGATCTTGTTTTCTAAGTTTTTCTTCCTTAGTTTGTTGGAAGACCGGATGTCCATAGCAGACCTCTACCTTCTCCTCACTAGTGCTTCTTCCTACTCACTTTAATACAAATTACTGACTGAAGTTGGATCAAGACCTCAACTGCTTGTGCATGGTAGTCCAGCATTGCTGAGTTAAAACCATATTTTCTTGAGTCTGTGCCCATTTGACCTCTTTAAATCATTCATTGTGACATACAAACCGATGCGTACTGGGCTTATCTTCGATGCAATCCAAGGGTGACTTCCAGTGCTAACACTTTCTCAAACCTAGTGTGGAAAGAAGTACTACAGTTAACAAGTGGAAAGAATCGTTGGGATAAAGACTCACTAGTAAGTTGTTTTTAGAATTGGTGTCTTGGTAAATATATCTCTAGACATAAATATTTTCCTTGCTTTGTACTATGGGGGTTGTGGGTGGCCAAAAAACGTTCATTATTCCAAGGAAAAGAATCATATCCAGGATTGGTGGCACATAAAATTATAAGTGCCTATGGAGGTTGTTGGAAGATGAAAATGCCCAAAGCTCCAAGAACCCTGAAAGAACCTGGCATAGACCAATCTATAGCATGGGGTTATTTCGATAATGCATGTCAAGGAAAACCAAGTGTAACTCAAGTTGTGTTTTATTTTTAAGCAACTCACATTGTAGTTAAGACTTGAAGCTATGCAAGTTAATAACAACATAGATGAGTTGTTTACCATGTGGTTGTTTGTGAAAGTAGCTACAGATAGAGTTATTGGAAAGCTTCGAGTACTAGAAGACTCTAAATTACTAATTGATTGAGATAATGGACAAAATATGATAACAAATCTAGTTTTAAATCTGATCATGTGCGGAGTATTACAAGTAAAAAGAAATATAAAATAAATTTGTGTTATTTGCATTTTTAGGGAGTTCAATAAAAGGGAAAACCATCTCTCAAAATATGCATTGTCTTTGCAAGAAGGGGTCCTCACTAAAAAAGATTTTAGGGAAGGAGTTCTTATCTCAAACACAACAAAATTATTTTTCAAATCTTCAAGAAGAGTTTGTTGTTCCCGATTTGTTGTGAATAGGATAGAGATTCCTATTGATCTAGAATTCCAATATTCTCAAAGAATGTGTATATGGATTTAACATGTTTAGTCAAATTCTATCAAAAGATTGTAATAAGTTGTTTCCTAGGATAGTGGAAGATAGGCATTGTACATTTTTAAGCCGAAAGGCTATGACTATGTATAATATTTTGATTTCCTTTATGAAATATCGAATGTAAAGTGTTTTACATGGGAAAAAAACATTTACAATGTGATAAAGATTCCAAGGTGCCCCATAAATGTGGCGACCAATAAAAGCACCACATTATGGTGTGAGTTGGACATTGAGGTTGCACGAACCGTAAAAAGGAAAAAAATTAAGCAAATCAAATGAAGCTTAATTTTAAATTTTAATATGTTGAAAATGTAAAGGATAACAATTCACATACATGGTTTCTTCAAAATGAACACAAATCCACTATGAAAATTAAAGAATTGAAAAATCGATCAATCAGATAGAATTGGACATCAAGACGATTGTAAGGGATACTGAGCGTTGATGCTTGAATGGGTGTGAAGCACTGAGTGAATGTGACAAATGAACTTTAAATTCAGTCTTCTTCTTCATTTTTCCCTAATACAGTGCACTCATAAATATCGTGATGCACCAATGATTTTATAGGTATATGATGCATGAAGGATTAACTCCTACTTGTGATGTTTAATGAATATATTGTAATATGTTAATAATGTAGACCAAGCATATAAGTCTACGAAAGAATCAAAGATGAGAAGAAAAGAGAGAAGTTAGGGATGAATATTGGTTTAGAGATTCATGGAAAGATTTAAGGAGATATTGTGGAGATAGTTATATATATGGTTAAACTAAACATCTAACTATGACATAGTTGTTATGGTCACCTGTTTTTATATAAAGGGACCAATTGTACAATACAAACATAGAGAGGAATGGTTTGATTAATATAATTTTTCCCTTCAGGGGTTTGTTGAGTGTAAACTCCTTGTGTCCCTTCCTTCATATATGTTTTTTGTATGTATTTGTCACTAACTATTAAAATCAACATTTGGTATCAGAGTTATATGGTGGTGATTCATATGAGGTTTAATATGTAAACAAATGTGTTCTTGATGAGGCTTTGATATGTAAACAAATTTGTTCTTGATGATAGATTTGTGTGGATGATGACTTCGAAAGAGAGAACACCAACCTTGGAGAGAGCAGGGGTTGACTATAGATATCTTGCAAAGAATGGTTATGGAATCCATTACAAGCTACTCATAAAGTTGAGAACAAGAATAGTATAAGTATATTGAAGCAATTATATCGTCGTCACTCCTACCAGTGATATCTAATTCTATTAACTGACGAGATGAAGCTTGTTGGGGCCCAAAGATACATCACAAAATGGAATTTTGTTCCTGCATCAACTCACTTGAGCACTCTTATGATTGATTATATTAATAGATGTTAGATCTAGTCGAGTGGTGAGTAGTCAATGCATTCATGTGTAGTATGAAATCAGACCACAAGAACAAGATAAGATCAGCTTATCCTCCACACAGACAACAAAACTCAGAAAATAGACAGAGAAAGTCAAACAGAATGAATGAAACAGAATGAGAACATAACTAATCTATTATTTTTGTTGTGCAAAAATATAAAGAGAGGCCCTCTATTTATAACAATTTTGGAGGGGTCTTGCATTTTTGAAGGTGGTTGGCAGGTAGCTAGGAGATATGACTAATTAAACTAAGTGAACTTAACTAGTATTCTAATATACTTACACTAACACCCCCCCTTAAGTGTAACTTAGGGAATCAAAAATGGGTTCCAGCTACAAGGCCATGATAGGTACCCATGTACAAAATGCTCAAATCATTAGACAAAAAAAACAAGGAGGACAGAGACTACCCCCCCTAAGGTCAACTTCCTTCACCGAAAGAAAGGTGTGAAGTTGAACATACCGAGTCTTTGTCAAGGATTTAGTGAAGATGTCAGCGACTTGCAACTCAGTGCGACAATTATATTGTAAATCAATAATTTTATCATGAATCAATTGTCTGATATAATGCATGTGAAATTCTATGTGTTTGGTGCGTTGATGCTCTATTGGCTCCTTGAAAATGTGGATAACACTCTAATTATCTCACCAAATTAGAGTAGGTTTCTCCTGTGGAAAGTTGAGCTCGAAAAAAATCTGTCTAATCCAAATAGACTCAGTGGCAGCATTAACAACACCTCGGTACTATGCTTATGTAGAAGAAAGAGCGATGGAAGCTTGCTTCTTGCTGGACCAAGCAACGGGAACAAAGCCAAGATGGAAGACATAGCTAGAGGTGGACTTGTGGTCATCAAGATCACCAAACCAATCAAAGTCAGTACAACCCACTAAATTTGTATGACCATTAGAGGAATAATGAATTCCATATGTGTGTGTCCCTCTAATGTAGCAAAGAATTATTTTTGCAACTTTCCAATGAAGTGGTTCCTGCATGAACCGAGAAAACAACCCAATTGCATAAGAGATATCGGGATAACTATGAGTCAAGTATAAGAGGCTACCAACAAGTTGTCGATACAATGTTGCATCAACCAAAGGAGTGGAACACTTGGCTAACAACTTTACCCCTGACAAAAATGGTGTGGGTGCAGATTTGCAATCCAACATGTGAAATATGTTTAAGAGATCCAAGGCATACTTGGGATGAGAGATACTTATCCTGGATGTAGACTGAGTGATCTGTAATCCAAGGAAGTAGTGAAGAGGCCCTAAGTATGTCATATCAAATTGTTGATGAAGATTAGAATTCACATGATTGATCGAGGCAGATGAACTCCCAGTGAGAATGAGATCATCTACATAAAGAAAGAGAAGGACAAGGGCATCATTTTTCCGCAAGATATAGACGTTTGAATCACACTTGCAATGAGAAAATACTTGAGACATAAGAAAGGAATCCCATCTTCTCATACCAAGCCCTAGGAGCTTGTTTGAGACCATACAATTATTTTTAAGTTTGCACACAAGTGAAGAGTCATGGATAAAACCAGGTGGTTGCTCCATATATATTTCTTCTTATAGATCTTTGAGAAGAAAGGCACCTTTGACATCCATCTGGTGTACTATCCACTTGTGGGATGCAGCTAGAGAGAGAACAAAATGAATAGAATTAATTTTGGCCATGGGTGCAAAGGTTTCAGAATAGTCAATGCCCTCAACTTGAGAAAAACCTTTAGCAACCACTTGAGCTTTGCACTTGTCTATAGTATCGTCTATTGCATACTTGGTTCGATAGACCCACTTGCACTAAACCAATTTTCTACCTTTTGGAAGAGGGACCAAATCCCAAGTGCAATTTTTTAACAAGGAATTATACTCATCTTCCATGGTTGTATCCCACTCTAGAATACCATGGGCCTCATGAAAATCTTTTGGATCTGAAGCACTAGCCATGAATACTCAAGGAGTCCTTTGAAGAGAGGACATGGTTCTTCTTTGACCCCAATTAGGAAGTGATGGAAGAACTTCATTACATTGTTCTTCAAGAGCACAATCATTAGCTGGTGGAATCAATTCAAAAGAAGGAGAATCATACAAAGATCCAAGATGTTGAGGGGAGTTTTCATCAAATCGAACACTCTTATTGACAATCAAGTGATGTGTGTCAGGATCAAGTACTCTATACCCTTTAACATCATCAGGGTAGCCAACAAATATGCAAGGCTTATTTTGAATGTCCATTTCCTTGCATTTTTCTTTGGGAATGTGGGCCCAAGCATTACACCCAAAGACTCCGAGATGGTTTACGGAAGGTTTCCTTCCACTCCAATCTTCTTCTAGGGTCACCCCTTGGACAACTTTGTGAGGTGTGCGATTTTGAACATAGTTGGCACAGTTAATGGCTTCAGCCCAAAACTGTGGCGAAAGACCTTTAGAATGTGTTGGCGACGAAAGTCACTCCTGGATTGCAGCAGGAGCAGAGCCCGACGCCCATCAGATTATGTCACGATTTTTCTATAAAAAAGGGGTGATCGAATGGAAGTTAACTCAAAACAATGTTGTTCTAACTCCGAAATGTTGTTCTAACTCCGAAACTAGGCCAGGCATGCATGGGCAAGTGAGGTCTTAGATAAACTTCAAACAGTGAGTTGTAGTAAGGGTGAGTAGGGGGAAGACTTGTATAAGAGAACTGCAAAGGTCTGTCGTAAACATCGGGTTTATAACATACTGTAGAAGAAAACATCTAAACGCGAGATCTTCTTACATTCAAACGCAGAACACCGGAGAATATAACAATGCAACAATAAATCCTTTATCGTAACATAATTGCAATAATTCATGTGAATCGGTCAATCATGAACTCCCTCAGTATGAGCTGAAAACTAGATGGGGAAGGAAAATTGTCTGTCATTAAACAATAAATCTTACATACAGATGCATAACCAGAGAACTAGAGTGTCTGTTAAAACTTTACAATCGGGAGCTTCACTCTACCATCGATACCTTGAAAAATATCAAAACTAAGTATATATATCCTAAACATTTGCCCAACAGAGGCCTACTAGACTTTCAGGATGAGGAGTCTCTTCAATCAAATCTGGCCTGCACTCCTCTGTCATACGCCACCTTAATTCTGCATGGTTCACGCCAGGGGGTAGCTGGGCCCTTAAATGCTGAATTAGCATGCGCAGGCTTCCCTGGCGAGTCGAGGACTCGACATGGATTCCATGGAAAGAACCAGTACAAAGGACCATCTCGGGTAGGCTTTCAACCGAGACATCCATACCTTGCAATTAATGCGTGAGGCGAGGTTTCAACCACCCTCTTTCTTCTTCATTCGTTTCAAGCAGGTATCGGGATTTAGATCACGTCGAACCGGCATCTGGAGAACACAATGCCCCCCTTCTGAAACTCAACTCGGCGCTTTTGGCCCCTTTTGTACAGCCCTTTCTACTCCCTCAAGTGACCACGATCCATGACCCTACGCCTATCTTCCAGAGTGCTTTCGGCGTTTCGGGGTTCGTGGATACGAAGGAGCAGGTCTTTTCTCTTCAAAGTCGCAATGGGCGAAATGCCGAGAGGGCCTAACAGTCGCCACGCGTCTCCCACTGATCTGATGGTCCTGAACTAATTCGGTAATACTGTGGGCTCGGGTCTGAGACGTCTTCGACGCTTCGCGCTTCGAGGATATGAAAGAGCTGCTACTTGTGCTTCGAAATCACGATGGGCGAAAGGCAAAGAACCTAATCGCGCACCATGTGTTTCTCCGGGATGAACGGCTAAGATCGCTCTCGATGCTTTGGGACCCGTCTTGCGAACTGATAAACATTAACGCCCCTCCTTCAGGCCTGCTCCTTTATGACCATGCGCCAAAACCATGGGTCCGATTCTGGGCGCTTTCAGCGCTTCGGGATTCGAGGTTTCGAGATGTGAAATAACGAGGAGCGCTTACCCCTCGAACTCCCGAATGCCGACATGGCACGGATGTGCACCGCGTGTCCTTAAGATGAATGGTCGAGGTAGCATTCGTTATTTAAAAGGGGGCTGCCTTGATTCCCAGGCTCGTTTGACGTGACCTGGCGCTAGGACCGTGGGCTCGGCTCCAAAGGTGCCCTCAGCATTTCGTTGATCGGTAATTTCAGCTGCAATGAATGGGAGGTCCCTTGTCTCCCGAAACACCGATCCTCGCAATGTTGACTGACTGCCACCTGTCTTAACTGGATCGAACGACTCAGATCTATCTTGAAATATGGGTGCTACCTTTGTGCTAAATCCCGGGCAACTTGGCAAGCCCAAAATCTCGACGACCGTCGATTAGCTTTATAGGTGGATCTCGGCTGCTGACAACGAAACTTCGCCCGCTCGCTTGACTTGTAACCCGAAAAGAGATTCTCCCGCTCTGCGCTTGGGCGCTTTCCGTGCATCCTACAGACTTGGGTACTTTTGTGCCCAAGATAAAAATTGTTTCTAACAGAATGGATCGTGCAACTGGCCATCTCCTTCAAGGTGCAATTTTTTATTTCAGCGACACCATTTTGTTGTGGACAATATGGCACAAAATGTTGTAGTTGAATTCCTTCATTGGCACAATATTCTTCAAATATGTGGTTGACATATTCACGGCCATTATCAGTCCGTAAGCATTTGATAGACTTTCTAGATTGTTTTTCAACTGAGGCTTTGAACAAAAGAAAATTGTCAAAAACCTCACTTTTGTTCTTTAAAAAATAGACCCAAGTGTGTCTGGAGTAGTCATCGATGAATGTAAGCAAATAGTAGGCTCCTTGAAAGGACGAGGTAGGAAAAGGGCCTGCAACATCACTATGGACAAGTTGAAGAGCTTCTAAATCTCTCCAAGATTTTCCTTTATTAAATGTATCTTGAGGATGCTTGCCAAGAACACACCTAGTGAAAACACTATCAATAAATGAGATAGGAGGAAGATCAGTGACCATATTTTGCTTACTTAGTTGTTGAAGATAGCGATAGTTTAAGTGACCAAATCGTTCATGCCATAATTTACTTAACTCATTTGAGTGAGAAAGTAAGACATTGGTAGGAGACTCTTGCACAAAATGAGAAAATGAGTACAAGTGTGCATTATGATCCACTGTCCCTATGGCAACAATTTGTGAGGGATCCTCAATTTCATGAACAACAACAGAATTAGGAGTAAACAAGATTGTTCTCCCTAAACCAATATTTGCAATCAGATAAATTGAGAGCAAATTAGTTGAAAGATGAGGAACATATAGAACATTGTTGATCGTGCCATTTATTATATCAATGGACCCATGCCCATCTATAGCCAAAGGTGAAGAGTTTTCCATATAAATATGCTTTGTATTGCATGAATTAATGGAAGCAAACAAATCCTTATGTGCAGCCATGTGATGAGTTGCTCCATAATCAAATATCCATTTAGGTGGGGAAACTTGTCTTGCCGTAACAAAGAAAGATTTAGCATTTCTTGTATTATTGCTAGAAGAAGATGGATTGACATTTAAATTGTGTTTCTTCATTTCTGAAGACAAAACAACCAATTTCTTGAAGCAACGAGACTCTAGATGACCTTCTTTTCCACAAAAGGCACATTTAAGAGGACTTTTCTTTCATTTACAATCTTGCTTAGGTGAGTGATTTGAAGAGTTGCACTCCTTTGTGCTTTGTGTTTGTTTCCATTTAGATGCATTTTTATGTTGTATCTTTGAGTTAGCTACAAGAGCATGAGATTTAGAATTTTTGGAGCCAAGAGCACCCATTTGAATGAGTTTATCTTGCTCACGAGTAAGTCTTTCAACAAAAGTATCAAAAGAAGGTATTACAAAATTTGTCCCCAAGGCATCCTTAGTTGAATAAAATGTGGAAACAAACATTGAGTATGGCTCACACAAAATGAGTTGTTCATCCTTTTTTTCAATATTACAATCCTTTAGCAAAAGCCAAAGACAGAGAACTTGGAAATGAAATATTGAATAGTATCAAAATTATTAGGATTGAGACTAATTACTTCATTTTCCAATTGATGACCATGAATTTCATATGTTTTACCAAATAGTTGTTCAAGTTGCTTGCATGTTGTATGAGGAGTATCTATGCCTTCAAGATGGAACAATAGTTCCGGAGAAAGAGAAAAACATATTAAACCCAATGCTTCATCACAACTATTATGCCATTTAGGTTTTTCAATATTTTATGTGGGTGCAGTTTTTTTTTATAGTAACCCGGCATAGACCTTTAATCCGCAATAAAAAAAAATCATTGCAGATTTCCACGTAAAGTAATTGTGAGCTAAAATGGGTAAAGCCAACTTATCTGCCATGGCAAGAAAATTGGCAAGAAAATCAAACCCTAACCAGAACAGCAAACAAACAACAAGGCATAAATAGGCCTTGGCTACCCCTCAAAAATATTTTATTAAAAAAATCACTTAGGATCTTACAAAAATTATTTCTAAGCACATAAAAAAAAGGTTAAACCTTGATTGATTTAGAGTTTTAACCTTGATTAAAATGTCAAGCGGATTTTTTGGGCAAGAGATTTGAGCGGTTGATTTTCTAGGTAAGAGAGGGCTTGATTTTGCAAGAGAGGGCACAGCTTCAGTGTATCCCTCATAAAGAAATTGAGCCAGAAACAGACCCACGAACTGAGCAGCCATCTGAGCAGAGAGAGCCCACCCCTCTGCAAAAAAAACAAGCAGCAGATAACCCCTCTGCAAAGGGAGCCGAACCTTCAGAAAGAAATCGATCCACGAGCAGAGGGAGCCAAACCTTCAGAAAACGAAGTAGGAAAGCAGGATGGAAGGCTGACGCCCTGTAGCTCTAATACCATGTGAAAATCAGACCACAGGAACAGGATAAGATCAGCTTATCTTCCACACAGACAGCAGAACTCAAAAAATAGACAGAGAAACTCAAACAAAATGAAACAGAATGAGAACAGACCTAATCTATTATTTCTGCTGTGCAAAAATACAAAGAGAGGCCCTATATTTATAGCAATAAGATTAGTTTATCCTCCAGACAAACAGCAGAACTCAAAAAATAGACAGAGAAAGTCAAACAAAATGAAACAGAACTAATCTATTATTTCTGCTGTGCAAAAATACAAAGAGAGGCCCTCTATTTATAGCAATTTTGGAGAGGTTCTGCATTTATGAAGGTAATTGGCAGGTAGCTGGGAGATATGACTAATTAACCTAAGTGAACTTAACTAGTATTCTAATATACTAAAGCTAACATGTAGTCCTGGCATTTGTCCATAATGGAGTGAATGGAAATTTTCTATAAGGCACAATGTTGAATCCAGTCCTTTATGTTTTTCTCTGAGAATTCCAATGAAATGTGTAGTAATTATTTCTTTGTTTTTTCTTTTCTCAACCTGAGAATTCCAATGAAATGTGTAGTAATTATTTGTTTCAAATATCTGAAGTGACTGCAAGCAGGATCCCCAGAAGTTCGATCAACAAGTGTAGACCTAGTGTATGCAACACAGGTGCAAAAATAGTATTGATATCCAACACAAGCGCACAGGGAAAATCGAAAACCAACACAGGTGCAAAAATAGTATTGATATCCAACACAAGTGCACAGGGAAAATCGAAAACCAAGGAGTGAATACGCATGGAGTAGATCTTGGAGGAATCGAGGACGAACTTGTGGATTGAGATAAGGGAGAGAAACTTGTTTTTTCAACTTGTGGATATAGCATTTACAGTATAAAATTCGTAAAGCCAAAAACCCTTTTTGTGTTGAAGAATGGAATTTGCTACAAATCCCGACCTGTTGGGAGACTCCGATGACAACGACGATGTGCCAAACATTCATATCGCAGTGTTCTAAATGTTGTATAATGACGATGTGCCAAACATTCATATTGCAGTAGTCTAAACGTTCTATCTTGGTAAAAAATTTTGTTTCATTTTGCTTGAAATTTGGTGATGAATGGTTGGATCTGTAGATTTGAATGGTTAAGTTTGTATAACCCGGATGCCTCAAAAGTTTTTCATCACGCTGAATTCATTTATATATTTAAAAATGCAATTTAAACAACAAAAAATAACAATTTTGTCCAAATTTACATTGTTAAATTTCAACCAAAAACTCAAAAGTAAAACGTTCAACCAATGCCCATTAATATCAACGAATTGTGTGGCTAAGAGACTATGAGAGTAGCTGAAAATTCAAGCACTAGATTGAAGCGGATCAAAAGACAGCTTTGTAATTAGAGGACGAGGAACCCATGCGCCAAGTCAATAAAGTATGCAAGGGATGTAAGTCATTGGCTCACATGTCATTATATTGGAAAGTGGTGCAACTTTGGCTCAAAAGGAATTGTAATGAGGTGTTCTGTAAAGGCTGCAAATGACATTACAAGTCATGGGTTGTTGGCATAACAATGTTCATTTTTAAGGCGGTTGAAGTCATCATACCACAAGTCATGAATATTGTCATGTAAAATGTTGTGATTACTAGAGAGAGCAACAGAAAATGGTGTAATGATTGATATAAGTTTATAGGGATGGATATTGTGTAATGACTTCTTATTTGTTTTGGTCAGGTTGTATCTATGATAGGAGTGTAAGAGGGAGTAGCTCAAATAGGTAATGATTCATGGTTGCAAAGGAATGGTTAAAATGTGTCATTGGTTGTATTTCATTAGAAATACAAAAAGAAGATGAAGAAGGGTGCATGATCGGTGCTACTCAACACCCCAAGCCAAATTTATAGTCAAGTCAAGTTGAGTTGAGGAGTAAAATTTGAGCCAAGGAAGTCTCATTAAAGTTATTTAAATCATGACATTGGTGTGTCAATTAAGTTTTCGAATCCAAGGTCATAAGTTCTCTTGTTGGACTTTGATCAACTCCAACAAAAAACATTTTTTTTACATGTAATTTCAAGTGAGTAACAAAGATTGCAAGTGTAGATAAAAGAAGATGACAACATAAAGAAGAAATCTGATAAAGAGAGAAGATTATGCATACTTCATGACATAAGAAGATGATAGAGGAAAGTACAAGCAACATGAACGAAATATGATGCGAGAAGAAGAAAGAGGAAGATAAACTCATGGGCATGAACAAATGAGACAAGAAAAAAAAAGACAAGGAAAGTGAAGAAAGTAGAAGAAAGAATGATGAAGTGAAGAAGCAAGGTAAAAATAAATAGTACCATGTGTTCCAAAATTGAGATGCAAAGGTTGTATATCCATGAAAAATAACATCATTGAGAAGTTTAACGGTCCTCCTTGAAAAATGTTTTTTTGATGATGGAAAGGAAATGATCTTGGTCCAATGTTTGTATAAGGGTTAGATTAACCTAAAATGAAAATTTGAAATTGTATGTACCTGAGTCAATGTTGATGTAAGTCATGAAGAGGCAAGTGTACCCCAATAATTTGTAAGTTGAAAAGTTCATGGTGCTCTAAAAAACACTTTGTAGTGCAAGGTTTTTGGTAAGTCAAAACCACTTGTCATAACAAATGAAGGTTCGTGATCAACCAGAAATCACTTGACGTATTGTTTGTGGTAAGCATAAACCACTTGATGATGTAATGGTTGGGGGTAACCCAAAAAAACCCAGAGTGTGGTTACTGGTACGCCAAAGAAAACTCAAGATGATGATTAATGATGATACAAGGGGAGTGAAAATATTCATGATTGAAGACTTGTTGTTGAACCATGTAGAAGAAAAAAAAATCTAGAGAACCAAGGGATACAACAGCTCACAACCCATGTATTTTGGTTGACGGTAAAGTTTTTATATGGACTTCAACAAACACAATGTTTATGTTTTGCAGGTACAAGATGACAATTGAAGAAGATTTAGGATGAATAATGAAGAAGACCAAAAGAAAAAGATTGCAAAATATGAAGAGAAAGATCATAGAAGATGAAGAGGAAGATGGGACCAATTCAAAAGAGAGTTGAAGATTGCATATTGAAATCACAAATACACATTAAGGGGGAGTATGAAATATTAACTCCTACTTGTGATGTTTAATGAATATATTGTAATATGTTAACATTGTAGACCGGGCATAGAAGCCTATGGAAGAATCAAAGATGAGAAGAAAAGATAGAAGTTAGGGATGAAGATTGGTTGAGAGATTCATGGAAAGATTTAAGGAGATATTGTGGAGATAGATATGCATATGGTTGAACTAAACATCTCATTATGACGTAGTTGTTATGGTCACCTATTGTTATATAAAGGAACCAATTGTACAATAGAAACACACATGGGAATGTTTTGATTAATATAATTTTCCCCTTCGGGGATTTGTTGAGTGTAAACGCCATGTGTCACTTGCTTTATATATGTTTGTATGTATTTTTTGTTGGTTATTAAATCAATATATTAACAAAATAGTTTAACCCGATGCAATGTGTTGGATGATATAAATAAGCAACGGTGCTTTTGTGCGTATGTGGTGCACTTGTCAATTGGGTCTAGCCCATGTGGTTGAGAGGAGGAATGTTATCTTCCCCATCTAGGATCAATTCTCGAGTAACATGTTGAGTTCTTAATGAGTATATGTTGTATTGGCCTTGTGCCCTGAAGAATTAAGTTTACCCTAAGTACCATTCTTGAAATGAGGGGATGTGCTTGGTGGGTTTCCCCTAGATATTTATTTCACAGAACAAAATGTATTTGGTACACCATTAATAAATTACACAGGACAAAAAACATGTGGTGAAACCTCTTTCCACTCACCTCCACTATCAATAGAGAAGGAAGAATGTTTTTATTTTTATTTTTTTTTGGTGGGGGGAGATTCTGCAAAACCCTCTGCTAGGTGGTGTTTTCCTTATAGTGAAACCAACAAAAAAAACACATGATAAAAATTAAATCACTTGTCTTTTGTTAATTTTCTACATAATCATTGTTTACACTAAACTCCATTATATTTATTTAATCTCACATTATTTGTTTTGATCTCATGAATACATCAACAAACTCAAAAAATGAAGTCATCAATAAATTTATTTTTTACAATGCAAAGGCAACGTGACAAGGATTGCATAGTATCGATAAAAGATAAGAAATGGGACAATGACAAGAAAGAATTCAGAGGGTTGAATGGTAGAATCATGCCTTATCTGGATCATTTAAAAGAAAATATGTCAATGATTTGCCCCAACACCTGGGTGGCTAACCAAATCAAAGAGAAATATGGTGTATTCAATCGTTACCCATTACCCACGAGGTGAAGAGGATGCACTAAACAAGTGTATCAATTGCAGAAACTCTATATGATATTTCCGCATTAATTGTTCATTTTATAATGCACACATTTGAATTGTAACATGGATCAATTGTTTGTGTTCTTAGACATATGGCATCATCCTTTCTTTATGATTTTGAAAGTGCATTTGTTCCCATCTATGTGGGCATATGGACATCATTTTCATGTTGAGAATGTGACAATGGACGTGTCACACTTGACTATGGAGTGGAGGTCAAGTTATACCAATCTAATCATGTTGGGCACCATGATCAAACATAATAGAGGGAAAGTTAGGCTAGAATAAAAAAAAACAAGAAATCATGCAAGTGGACTTATCAACTTTCCAATGTGTTATTTTTAGGTACAAGAGGTGGGATACCTTTGAACAAGGTAATGTAAAGGAATATCGTGATAATGCACTAATATGTAGTTACTCCAAAAATATGTGGGATGAAACAACGAGCCCTACGTTTTCCTAAAAATCTGCAACCAGGTTTTTTTTTACCCTAATGTGTTGGATCAGAATTGATGGTTTTTTGTTAACATGGGAAATCATGCAAGAAGGGCTAGGTAGGGGCATGGAATTTGCATCTTATTTAGATAAGGTGAAGGAAAAATAGCTCATTTTCTCATAAAATATTCATATATAAAACAAGTGTAGTTAGAGGTGGAACATATAACAAGGTTAAAGGATGGTTAGATGCGTGAAATTGTTGAAGATTTCTTAATATATTGGTGGGGAAGATGGATTTAAAGGAACGACGAGTTGTGCCTTTTATAACTATTTAGAAAGTATGGTTATCAAGAAATTCATTTATGTCTAAAGAAAAATGGATTCCCTCCTTTCAAGTATCTTACCAAATAAGGGTTATGGTTGCTACTTAGATGTTGTTTGTTACTTGAAAAATATAAAGACAACTATCAAAGGTGATGATTAACAAAGAAAGGCCCATGGTTTCTTTGATGGTTTAAGACAAAACCTTCATAACAAATCTAATGTGAGGTGCATTATACATATGTTTAAATATTATTCAATTAAATTGAAAGTGAGTTCGGTTTGGGATCCAATAATTTTGCAGAATTATAAGCATTAAGATCACTATCAAAATGTGCCAAGGAAAAAACTAGAAGGATTATTCATGTTTTTGGTATTCTAATTTAGTGATCAAATGGATGAATGGTATTGGACAGATTTTGACTAGTTAGTTAAAAGTTACGGGGGATTAGCTAAAATCCATAGAAAATACTTTTGAGTTGATCTACTTCACACATATATTCAAAGAACATAACATGGGGGCAAAGCTTCTCTCGATGGAAGGTCAACAAGTAGAGGAGAGAAATGTGATTTATGAAGAGCTTAGAGGAGGATTAACATCATTTATGAATCTTCATATTTTAAGAAATTTTGGGACTATCTTTGGCCTATCAGAGGTGAACAATTATTTATATGTTTTGATGTTTTGTAAGAAATTTGAATAGATGATATAAATTGGTTTCATAAATGGAATTTACAAAATTGTTATGTAGTTTCTTTCTGGATAAATGATGTAAGTCTACCTTTCAAAAGTAGCATACATATAAGATAGTTTTGTTGGGCTCTATTGAAGATAGGAGGCAAATAAATGTCTCCTTTTTAATAGGTAAGTGCAATAGTAGATTAAGAATGTAATTTATTTTCTACTTGAATAGAAATGATGATTTTTTCCTTGTAAAAAAGGAATTGGTGGTTAATACTAATACATGATCCAAGATCAAAATATGTTTTTGAGAGCAACAATGTTACCATACCAAGCAACGAAGATAATCAAGTTGATGGCAACAAAGAGAAACACATTGGAGTTCAAATTGTGGATGTGTCATTTTATTATGAACTCTACTCTACTAATTCTGGTGAAAATCCTAAAATAATTGGAGTTCAAATTTTGATATAAGTAGAAAATAAAAATATAATTAGTGGTGATTCCACAAAGATGTTTAACAAGTATATTTAGATTGTCAAATTTCAATAATTCCAAAAAGTTGAAACAATACTAACATCATTGTTCACCAATATTGCATGTAAGGAATGACACGCAAGTGTGATCCACCTATCTCCTCACAATACACCTAACATTCAATCGCTCTAATGATTATATGTGGGAGCATGAGTAGGAGGAAGAGGGATGTTTCATGGCTTGGTACATTCAAACCTACGAAAACTCATGCAAATTCATGCCATGTGATCGCCATTATGACGATGGGAGAGAGGGACTTAAGATGGAACTTGACAGATTTGCGAGGAAGACAAGGCTTACTAGAGCCATGCCTAATTTGATTATTATGGGGACATTGGTTGGGGATCATTTGGCACCATAACACCTCCATCTACTGTTCTTAACGGATGGTCAATAGCCTTCTCATTCCAGTGATATTGTTTCTTGATTGTCGATGGATGTTCCTCTCAATTCTAGAGTCACTCTTTACAGTATTGGGAATATTCCTGCATATTTCATTTATAGGAAGATTTTCGAGAGTCTACCTTGCTCGTTCGACAGGTCTTTAGGGTAGGGTGGTAGCACTAATAATCCCTACGGATTTCTAGCTTGGTCCAAAACATTGAGTAGGAGAGTAGACAAGGGGAAGCGGCCTATGAAGGAAGACAAATAGATTGGGACAAGGCAACAAGGGCAACCTAGAACCTATAGAGTGGATGGCATGTCCAATCTTGGCAGCAATCCCACCAAAGTCAAAGTAGAAGCTTGAGAGGAAGCCAATCTATATCACAAGAGAAACTCTCTTTGTCTCAAGGAAAAATGGAGAGAATATAGCAACAAGTAAGAGAGAAAAGGGCTCACACACCATCAAACCAAATTGATGATGAGATATAGCAATAGTTACCAGACACTAGTTTTTTAAGATCCAAGGACAGTAAATACTTTAAGTATATTGAAGTTTACTAGTTGGCAAAGACCTTAGTCACTATGGAAATGGAAGAAATGGGCCTCAATCAGAAGGTCGTCATAGACAAATTGGACTCTCACCTGAAGACCATCATGGACATAATGGAATTTCTAGATGAGAAGTATGAAGCTCTAGTAAAGGCATTATAGGACATGGACGTTATGGGAAAGAAATGCTACCAAATCCTTGTTGTACAGGGCACGGCATCAGAGCCTAATTTTGAAGCCCACCCTTCAATCATTAACCTGCAATCAACCTCTGAGGAAAGGGACTATGTGTTATGTCTAAACCTTTTCGTTTTTCACATGATAGTCAATAGAAACCCTGATAATGTTGATAAGTTAAGTAGAATACATTTTGTCAGACTCTCCTAGCTATAGTGATACTTATGTTTCCTTGTTGTGCATAGAACCTCCAAAATGTTGGGAGAATCATAGTTTATATTTGGTCATCATAAGCACTTTTAGACATATTCAGAACATCAATGTTAACATTGATCCACTTTGGCTTTAATTTCCTAGGTGACAGGCTACAATGGAAAACTCTATATCTTTTTTGTACTATTTAATCTAATAGAACTCTAGCTTACCTAAAAAATACAAACATCATTGAATCTTCAATTTATGTCGGATATGAAAAGTTTACAACCATTTATAACCATCATTTTGAAAGTTAAAAAAAAGTTTGGAACTTAAAGCTCTTTAATAAATTATGAAGCATTTTTAAGTATAAGCTTTGCACGTTTCATAAGTAGGCACAGGGGGTATGATTTTTTATCACAATGGAAATCAAGCAGTAAGCTATGAATGGGGCTTGGATCAAGCCACTAACAATCAAGTTGGGGCACTTGCACTATACCAAGAATTAAAGCTTATTGATCGAAGGCATGTTAGTGATTTAATTGTAATTGGGAAGTCGACAATAATTATCAGACTTATGCATTGCTGCACTTCACCCCTGCTAGAAATTTATCAAGGATCGTTCAACAAATCTAGTAAGAGGCTAACTGCTTTGCATCAATAGAATTATTTCATGTTTTGAGAGAAAGGAATTACAAGGTTGATTGCTTGGTTAATGCAACTTCTCCATTGGTTTGTGGAGCATTGAAGGTAAAAGGAGGAGTTTCCATCTCCCCAATCCCATAACCAAAACTTTTTGAATTATCCAAAGTTTTCCTTGTCATCCAAGTGGCAAATCAAATTTATTAATGGAGGACGAAATCCAAGGTTCATTATA
>WSFP011392674.1:0-27819 GCA_009831015.1 Picea engelmannii | reverse complement strand
TATTTTTCACAATTTAAAAACCCTCTTTATGAATGAACGTGATAATATATTGGTCAACAAGGTGAATCCCCCATGATGGATTTATTCCAATGATAATGTAATTGACAACCTTTTCTTAATTCATGTCATGTATTTGATAGTAGAGCCCACTTTATGCATGCTTGGCATGTGAAGTGAATTTTTAGGAAAGCGTGCAAAGAAAGGAAAGGTTCACTTTATGAATAAGTCATTGTAGAATAAACAAAAAAATTTGAACCCCAAACCACTCATTCTAAAAAACTTTATTTCAACCAAGTGTACTAGACAAAGGGAAAAATGTTTTCCCTTTTTTTAGTCCATGGCTACCCAAGAGCAATGGTACTCTACAACACATGCAAACTTGGATGCTTTGAAATTCTTTGAAATCCCACATGGATTCCTCCTCGAGGAGACCCCTCCATTTGATCTTGTGCACTGTGATTTTCCTTGTACTCCATGAGTTCCCTGGTTATGCACGTCATAGTGCATGGCATTGAAGCAATAACTAGTAATGGTGATGTCCATACTAAATTGAATGAGCATGTTCTCATATCAACATAGAAACTTACACCTCAAAGACAATTTTTAGTTTAACTAAGCAAATGATGTGAGTAATATCTTATAAATCACATCTTGTGATCCAATTTGTATCCAAGATGGATTATTCACAACATAGATATAATACCTACACAGGTATGTCAAATTAGAAGAAGATGATCTCGTAGCGACATGGAAACTTGCATCCCAAAGCCAACATTTCAATTAACAAAGCTTTTTATGTGAATAGTACCTTAGAAACCACCTCTTTAGCTCATGGCAGTTATTTGTAAGTGATTGTTCATAACACACATCTAATACCTACACAAACATGTGAGCAATTAGAATAAGAGCATTAATGCAATTAAAATAAGAGTTTTGATGTGGAATGAAATCTCATTGTGGAGACTCGTGATTCTAAACATTACAAGGATAATAACAATATGTTAAAGAGAACCTACAAAACATGACATTGAAAAGGATGTATAACAAACATTATGCACTTAGTGACAAAGTAATAAATGTTGTGTGGACTGTGATATACATCACCGAATTTGAAAACTTTAATTCTGATGATGTATATCCTAACCTATAGTTATTAGGTTATTATTAGGTGCTTATTAATTACTAAAATATATCACATCAACCTAGATCTTGCACCTCAAAAATTAGTCATTAATAAAATAAACAATAAAAATAGAGGTTTATATAATATTCATATTATAAGGAACTTGCACCCCAAAAAGTTGTCATTGTTTGGTATGCTTAAACAAGTGTTGCATGGCAGCGTTGTCCTTGCCAGGTTGGAATGGGAATAAATGCAACCAAGTACAGACACGTGGGTAGCAAGTTGAAGTACATGTGGTATCCATGCAGAATTTAGTATTCCCAAATTAGTTTTATTTGAAATTTATCAAAAAATATTAATGTCTGGTACATCAACAAAGGTTCCTAGTATCCAAGTTTGATAGTACAGGAAAGATTTAAAAGGTTCCTGGACAAAAAAAAATTAGTGTACAATAATAATAAGGTTCCTAGTAATAACGTTTGTTACATCAACATTTAAAAGGTTCCTCGACACAAAAAATTTAGCATACAATAGAATACTAATAACGTCTGTTACATAGGTTCGTGGAAAAAACACAAAAAAATTAGCATTCCTGAATTAGTTTTCTTTAAAACAAGGGCTCCTGGACACAAAAAAAATTGAAATTTATCAAATTATAGGTTCTTGGACACCAAAAATTTAGCATACAATAGAATAGTAACAACGTCGTCCAACAAAGGCATACCCGAATTAATTTTCCTAGAAAGTAATAACGTATGTTACATCAACAAAGGTTCCTGGACAAAAAAAAATTAGCATACAATAGGACACAAAAAATCTAGCATTCTCGAATTAGTTTTCTTTGAAACAAACAACAAAGGTTCCTGGACACCCAAAATTTAGCATACAATAAAGGCATTCCCGAATCAGTTTTCTTTTAAATTTATCAAAAATTAATAATGCATGTTACATATTTCTGGAAATTTAAATGTGATTGTCATATAGACTAGGATTGGGGCTCCCGCGGACCATAAAAAGAAATAAGTACAAGAATTAGGAATGTCGAAAGAAGAAGTGCGCGACGGTAGAGAGGAAGACCTGAAAAGAAGAAATTGGAAGTTATGAGTGTTTGGTTACAGTTTTCTATTTAAAGAGGTAATAACTGGATTGATAAAGAAAACAAGAAGACAATATATACTTAAACTAGATTGATAAAGAAAACAAGATGACAGTATAGACTTACTTTGAAGCCAATGCATTTTTGTTGTCGTCGTCGATGGTCAGTGGAATCATGTCGACCGATTGTTTCCCTTCCTGGATGAGGTTGTCCATTATTTGTTGGAACCATTCTTCAATGTAGCTTCTCATGGGAGCCATGTTGATTTCATCTCGGATTTCTATGTCGTAAAGGTCGTTTTCTAATTTCCTTAGATCCATTGAAATACTATGCAGACTCTGTTAAATTTTTTCATTGTGTGTCGAATAGTCCAGTACCCAGCGCTCGAGCTCATCTACACGATGTTCAACTATGCCGTAAAACTTTTCGAAAGAAAACCCCTTTAAAATATCAAGTTGTTCATGGAAGGCTTCTTTGGTCATTGACAAGGATTTGAGAATTACGTTTGGGTCTTGAACCTCGTTGGTACTTCCGGCTAAGTCTATTTGGATCAGGCTTGTGAATAATTCTTCCTTTTATGATATTTCTTGTTTACATGATTCGACAATGAGCTCCAGGTTCCTAACTTTCTTTTGTCAGCATGCTTTTACTTTTTTGGTCCGCTTTGGGGAGGGGAGTTTCTCTCGTCTTCTTTTCAGTTCTGAGGTGTTGACGACATGGTTGGCAAAAGGGGTCAACACCTGTTCACAGAAACGTTGATCATTTTTTAAATTCACCTCCAAATGTTTGAGCAAATCATTTGCCTTCTTTCGGAAGGAAACTAAATTTTGTGATGTTTCCCAAGCTTCAATAACTAGCTCCGTTCTTTTCTTGATGTTATTCTCTACAAGGGCTCTAGAGCATGCAAGGAGGGTAGAGGATGCTTTCATCTTGGCTGCAGTGGTAGTAGGCACGTTTTTTGCTAAAGGACTGGCAAATTCTGGGGTGGTGATGAAAGCCTCCTCAAATTCGTTGAGGCGGTCTTTCAATGTAGCATTTTCCGCTTCAATTCCTCCAATTGAATCATCAAGAGCATCATCGGTTACGCAGTGAAATAGGGAGATTTGGGACGATCGCATTTTCCTAAAGTTAATATCTGTGCGAGATTTGCCTTTCCTATTTGTTACATCTCTCTTTTCAATGACCATATTTTTAGATTGGCTGTCAAAAACGGGGCTCTGGAATATGAAGGATTCATCTTCGTAAAAAATGTCAGTCTCGACTATTTCCACTGCGAACGACCCAATTTTGTGCATGTGCTCAATTTCAATTTCAAGTTGCACCTGTTCACTTTCAATTTTGGGTTTGTCCGCCTACCTTGCATTGTTTTTTCTCTTCTTCGTCAGTGGAATTTTGTGAGAACTATCAATTTTTATGCGAGGAGGGTTCTTATCTCCTCCTCCGTTCGAAGATTTATGGGTTGCTTTCTTACTGGCGTGGGTCATTGAAGCGATGCTCTGTGATGTCGTGCTCTTGGTAGTGTTGGTGGGGGACTGGGCACTCTTCTCACTAGATACGTTTCCCTGTTGTTTGTACAATTAAGTCACGTTTTGCAATGTCTTTGTGTCGCAATCGCCAGAAGCAGGATTGTTGTCGTTACTGTCCCTGTCTTCGGTCAAGTGTCTATGGATAAAAGAGATGCTAAAGCTAACTGCCAGTAAATGTCCTCAAAAAATCCCATTAGGGCTAAACTGTTTTAGTCTTTCAGCATACGTTAGGTTCGATTTCTTGAAATGGCCGGCAAATTCGTCAATCTTGTTGACTTTTCTGCACACGAAGTCTCTGACTTTCCAGGGCAGAGGAATGAACTGTTTTTTTTCTTGTCATGGAAAAAATCCAACTGGTGGTTGTATTGCCTTGCTATTTCTACAACAAAGATATTGTCTGTGATGTGGCATGGAAGGAAAGCAGGATTTTCCTTAGAGCCAAAGTCCATTAGTACACTATGGTTTTCCTTTTGTTCAAGTGTGCCCTTCCTGTTCAAAAACTTGGTTTCCTAGCCAGACATCCGCGGAGCATCCTTCCCTAACAATAAGTCTTTGAAAACTGAGACAAATCCATTAAAAACTTCATAAAAACAATGGGAGGCCTTGTCCCTCCACAGGGCCTGGTACCAGAATGTTACTGGGTCGAATCCACAACTTATTTTCTTTGGAAATAAAAAGTTTTGGAAACGAACATCAATGCACTATTGTGAAAATCAAGTAGGATGACATATAAAATTTATTTGATACTTTGAATCGTGACAACTAGGAATAGATCTCAATGGAAATTAGCTTCCCCCAATCGAAAATCAATTGTTCCTTGACTGTGAAGTAAAAAATATAAATAATTATATGGGAAATGCTTGTCGTGGATGCATGTCCCGTTATTCTTGTAAACAACCAAGCGATTTCCCGGGATGGATTTCTAAAGGAACTTACCTGCAACTTTGTGATATCTTCAGGAACTGTTGTCGGGTTTTCAAGGAACTCGGCTAAGATGTCAAACCCGTTATCATGTTTTTCTAGGAACTGCTTGCAGTCTTGTCCTCTGAAGGTCAATGTTGGCTACAACAATTTTAACATCTTGCGGAAGACCTGAGGTGACAAAGAAACATGAGAATGGTCGCGCCGTGGAATAATTCTTTGGCTTGGAATATATTTTTCGGCGCACCAAGAGACCACCTCCTTACAATCAAAAACCTCAGTGACGCAGCCTGTACGAGCAATTCCAGAGGTCCAAATCACTTCGTTCTAGGCAGAACAAGATGAATAGTAAAAGTATGCCCTGGACCAGTGGAAGTTTTGGTCCTGATGTCCGAAGATATTTATTGTATCTCCACAAAACCGTTTTCGACCTGCTGTCATAAGTCTACAAGAATGTTTGTTTGCTCCAGACGATGAATGAAATGAAAATTTGGAAGGGATAATATAATGCTGCGCAAATCCTGGTCCAATGTGTGTGAATGTGAGATCTCCTCGAGACTTTCGTTCTATAATGACAATTTCGACGGTTGTTGCATGATGCGTTGTTAACATTAAACACTAGTAATTGCATACATAGAAATGCGAACATGGCGGATACGACAATGAGCGATTAAGAATTGTAGATTTCTTGAATGACCAACATGACGACACGTGTTTGAGATGAACAATCAAAAGGAACAATATAAATCTCCGCGGATCTTGGTTTAATGCGTAATAATGGGAGATCTCCTCGAGCATTTCGCTCATTAATGAAAATGTTGACAGTTCCTACATGGTCAGTTGTTAGCATGAAAGGTTTCTAATTGCATACTAAGAAAGAAGTACGGAGGTCGCAAGGACGGGAAAAAGCAGCTTCAAAATAAGGTTACAAGGTACAACCATTGGAGGTGAGGGCGCGAGGGTTAAATTGTATGTCTCGGAATTTTTTGAGTGCAATACGCATAACACCGAAGAGGGTATGATAGGACAGTCCAAAGGGCAATTTGTATATCACTAGTAAGAGCATAACTAATGTATACTAGGAAGGACAGAAAGTTAGTGGGGATGGAAGGCAGCGACATATACTTTGAAACATTTGTGAGTTGTGGTAGAGTGAAGCTTGCGAGTTCGAGGAGATCACGAAAGTTTTGAGTGCACGGTGTATATCATGAAACAGGAAGCAATAGAGTTCAAAAGCGCCAACCCAGCAACCGCGGCCATAAAATTGACTAAGTATGGAAATGAACAGCGGTCGGTCGGATTCGTCATGTGAGGATATAGATGGAGATGAAGATATGTCAACCTGCCAACGTTGGAATCCACGATCATAGAAAGGCGACTAATACATGGGAAGAAGAAAAGGAAAAAAGGACTAAGGAGTCTGCAGTGGAATTGTAAATCACAGAATTTTGAGTGCAATATGTATATCACGGAACAAGAAGCAGCAGAGTTCAAATGCGCCAACCCGAAACAGTGACAAAGAATTGGAGATTTCGTGAATCCATCAACACGAGGATCCAAAATAGGCTGGCAAGGTCTCCCTAGAAGACGTGAGGCCCCGATGGTCAAATTGTTTCGTTCAGAACATTTGAATGCATAATTTGTAACATGGAAGAGGGGATGATGTCGAAACCTAGTAGTCAATTTGTATATTGCAGAGGGTTGGATTCCAACTGTTTCGTACCAATGTGTGCAGTTGTCACTAGTAAGAGCATAACTAATGTATATTAGGAAGGACAAGAAGTTAGTGGGGATGGAAGGCAACGAAAAATACTTTGAAACATTTGTGAACCATGGTAGAGTGAAGGTTGCGAGTTCGAGGATTCCGCAGTGGAATTGTAGATCACAGAAGTTTTGAGTGCAAGATGTACATCACGAAACAAGAAGCAATAGAGTTCAAAACCGCCAACCCGGCAACCACGGCCATAAAATTGGCTAAGTATGGAAAGCAACAGCGGTCGGTCGGATTCGTCATGTGAGAATATAGATGGAGATAAAGATATGTCAGCCCGCCAATGCTAGAACCCACGATCATAGAAAGGCGACTAAGTATATAACCAGAAAGCGATAATACAAGAGAAGAAGAAAAGGGAAAAATGGCTAAGGAGTCCATGGTGGAATTGTAGATCACATAAATTTTGAGTACAAGATGTGAACCCGGTAGTCAATTTGTATATTGCGGAGGGCTGGATGCCAATTGTTTCGTACAAGTGTGTTCAATTGTCACTAGTAAGAGCACAACCAATGTATACTAGGAACGACCGGAAGTTAGTGGGGATGGAAGGCAGTGATAGATACTTTGAAACATTTGTGAACCGTGGTAGAGTGAATCTTGTGAGTTCGAGGAGTCTGTGGTGGAATTGTAGATGACAAAAAGTTTGAGTGCAAGATGTATATCACAGAACAAGAAGCAACATAGTTCGAACGTGTCAACCTGACAAGCGCGGCCATAAAATTGGCTAAGTATGGAAAGGAATAATGGTTGGTCGTATTTGTCATGTGAGGATATAGATGGAAATGAAGATATGTCAGCCCGCAAACACTGGAACTCGCGATTAGAAAGACGACTAAGTATATAACCAGAAGGCAATAACACATGGGAAGAAGAAAAGGGAAAAAGGGTTGAGTGCGTGGTGGAATTGTAGAGAACGAAAATTTTGAGTGCAAGATGTATATCATGGAACAAGAACCGACAGAGTTTGAAAGCGCCAACCCAAAACAGTGTCCAAGAATTGGACATTTGGTGAACCCGTCAACACGAGGATCCAAAACAGGATGACAAGGTCTCTCCAAAAGACGTGAGGCCCCGACGTTCAAATTGTATCGCTCGAAACATTTGAATATATAATTTGTAACACGGAAGAGCGGACGATGTCAGAATCTAGTAGTCAATTTGTATATTGTGAAGGGTCTGATGCCAACTGTTTCGTACCAATGTGTCCAGTTGTCACTAGTAAGAGCATAACTAATATATTATTAGGAAGGACAGGAAGTTAGTGGGGCTGGAAGGTAGCGACAGATACTTTGAAAAATTTGTGAGTTGTGGTAGAGTGAAGCTTCGAGTTCGAGGAGTCCACAGTGGAATTGTAGATCACGAAAGTTTTGAGTGAAGATCCCCCGGAGATCACTAGATCACGCTAACCTTTGCTTTTATGTACATCACCGAAGAAAAGAAAGAACCAACAGAGTTCGAAAGCGCCAACCGCGGCCATAAAATTGGCTAAGTATGGAAAGGAACAACGGTGGGTGGGATTCACCATGTGAGGATATAGACGGAGATGGAGATATGTCAGCTCGCCAATGCTGGAAGCCACGATCATAGAAAGGACACTAACTAAGTAACCAGAAAGCGATAATACACGGGAAGAAGAAAAGGGAAAAAGGACTAAGGAGTCCACAGTGGAATTGTAGATCACAAAATTTTTGAGTGCAAGATGTATATCACGGAACAAGAAGCAACAGAGTTCGAAAACACCAACCCGATAACCGTGGACACAAAATTGGCTAAATATGGAAATGAACAACGGTCAGTCAGATTCATCAAGTGAGGATATAGATGGAGATGAAGATATGTCAGCCCGCCAACACTGGAGCCTGCGATTATATAAAAGTGACTAAGTATATAACTAGAAAGCGATAATACACGGGAATAAGACAAAGGAAAAAGGGCTAAGTATCTCACAGAAGAACATATATTGTTCGTTTATTAATGCAAATCCTTTTGAACCCCTGTTCAGTTCTCACTAGTAAAGGCATAAATTTCAAATCATGGAACAAGAAGTAGGAGAGTTCGAAAGCACCAACTCGGAAATCGCGGCCATAAAATTGGCTAAGTATGGAAAGGAACATCGGTCGATCGGATTCGTCATGTGAAGATATAGACGAAGATGAGATATGTCAGCCCACCAACGCTGGAATCTGCGATCATAGAAAGGCGACTAAGTAAATAACCATAAAGCGATAATACACAGGAAGAAGAAAAGGGAAACATGACTAAGGAGTCTGTGGTGGAATTGTCGATCATGAAAATTTTGAGTGCAAGATGTATATCACAGAACAAGAACCAACAGAGTTTGAAAGTGCCAACCCGGAAACCGCAGGCATAAAATTGTCTAAGTATGAAAAGGAACAGTGGTCGGTCGGATTCATCACGTGAGGATATAGATGGAGATGAAGATATGTCAACACACCAACGTTGGAACCCACGATCATAGAAAGGTGACTAAGTATATAACTAGAAAGAGATAATACACCGGAAGAAGTCAAGGGAAAAAGGACTAAGTATCTCACAGAAGAACATCTATTGTTCGCTTATTAATGCAAATCCTTTTGAACCCCTAGTGAGTTCTCACTAGTAAAGGCATAAATTGCATATCATGGAAGTTCTTTGGGTGCAAGATGTATATGACAGAACAGGGGACATAGGTTTTGGATACCGCAAACTCGGGATCCGGTGATCAGATAATTGGCTAAGTATTGAAAGGGACCGCGGTCACTCGGTCTCATGGTGTGAATATATAGGTAAAGAGTTGCCAATTTGCGAATCCATGATGCCGTGATCATATAGCTGCGACTAAATATAGAACTAGAAAGGGATAATAGAGGGGGTGGGAAGAGGAGAATTAAGAGTTTTTATACATTCCTGGGAACAAATTGTATATTTCGCAACTCCGGGTGCTGTTTGCAACTCGTAGAAAATTCAAAACACAATTTTGAGGTCGTCAATCCAGGAACCTGCAATGGAAAAAGTGTGCAAATATGGGACACAGAAACGTTGGCTGGGACTTGCTTTCGCTAAGCAAGATCTTCTTTGCATGTTTCTGGACAAGTTCTGTAGGGATGGTTGGTTGTTGAGGCTTTTGCTTATTAGTGACGATTTTTTTACAGTTGTTGTATGATGTCGTTTTAGTATTAAACCTTTGGTGTTGCATATCTGGAAAGAAGTACGAGGATGGGCAGAACAGGAAATAGTGACTAGGACTTGGAGTTTTTGTGAACCCGCCAACACAAGGATCCAAAATAGGGTGACAAGGTTTCCCCAAAAGACGCAAGGCCTCGACAACCAAATTGTATAGCTTGGAACATTTGAATGCATAATGTGTAACATGGAAGAGGGGACGATGTCGAAGTCCGGTAGTCAATTTGTATATAGCGGAGCAGCGGGTGCCAATTTTTTTGTACCAGTGTGTCCAGTTGTCACTAGTAAGAGCATAGTTAATGTATATCAGGAAGGATGCGAATTTGGTGGGGATGGAAGGCAACGACAGATACTTCAAACGAATTTAATGTATACGAGGAACCCGTGGTGGAATTTCATATCACAGATGTTTTGAGTGCAATATGTATATCACAGAACAATAAACAGTCGAGTTCGTAAGCGCCAACTCGACAACCGCAGCCATAAAATTGGCTAAGTATGGAAAGGAACAATGGTTGATTGGATTCATCATGTGAGGATATAGATGGAGATGAAGACATGTCAGCCTGCCAACCCTGGAACTGGATATCATAGAAAGGCGACTAAGTATATATCCAAAAAGCGATAATGGACATGAAGAAGAAAAGGTGAGTTTGTATGCGCCAACCCGGCAACCGCGGCCATAAAATTGACTAAGTATGGAAACGAACAGTGGTCGGTTGGATTCGTCATGTGAATATATAGATGGAGATGAAGATATGTCAGCCCGCCAACCCTGCAACTGGCGATCATAGAAAGACGACTAAGTATAAAACCAGAAAGCGATAATGGACGGGAAAAAGAAAAGGGGAAAAGGGCTAAGTATCTGACAGTTGAAAATCCTTTTTTTTTTCGTTTATTAATGCCAATGTTTTTGAACCCCTGCTGGGTTCTCACTAGTAAAAGCATAAACTGCAGATCACTGAATTTCTTTGGCTGGAAGATGTATATGACGAAACAAGGGACATAGGTGTTGGATACCGCGAACTCGGGGCCTAGTGGCCAAGAGAAAGTTTTGATATCTATTTCAATAGTATTCATACTAATATGTATTAATGGAGATTTGTTTTATATTTGTTTGAATAGTATTCATACTAATATATATTAATGGATTATTTATGTTTCAAGTGCAAATCATCTCCCAATTTGCAGGATGCTCTTCGGTTCGCAAATTTCGTTGAAACCACGAAAGTTTTGACTGCAAGATGTATATAACTCAACAAGAAGCAACAGAGTTTGAAAGCGTCAACCCGACAACCACGGTCATAAGATTGGCTAAGTATGGAAAGGAATAGTGGTCGGTTGGATTCATCATGTGAGGATATAGATGGAGATGAAGATATGTCAGCCGACCAACCCTGGAACCCGCGATCATAAAAAGGTAACTAACTATATAACCAGAAAGCGATAATAGACGGGAAGAAGAAAAGGGGAAGAGGGCTAAGTATCTCAGAGAAGATTCTATTGTCCCTTTATTAATGCCAAGCTTTTCGAACCCCTGGTGAGTTATCACTAGTTAAAGCATAAATTGCAAATCACGGAAGCTCTTTGGCTGCAAGATGTATATGACGGAACAAGGAACATAGTTGTTGAATACCGCAAATCTGGGACCTGGTAGCCAGATAATTGGCTAAGTTTTGCCCAAGAGGAAGTTTTTATATGTATTCCAATAGTACTCATATTAGTATATATGCACACATATTATCAAATAGAAGAAGCTAGAATATATGCAAGATATTGAACAAGAACATGGCGTCAACACTTGAGCTGCCTTGTTGTAAGTCATTAATTCATTCTATTTACGGGACCCGAAAAATGAAAGCAAGACGGGTCCTCCAATTTCTTTCTTTAAGTATAGGGCCGATGCCACATAAGTATGGGAAGCAACAAACATAGTAGCCTTTATTTAAATTGAAGTACTGGGCAGCAAAAAGAAAAGCTTGTCGTCCATATTTAATGACACACAGGGAAAAAAGGTACAAACTAAAATGAAAAGCAATACCAAAGATTGGAAAACGCCATAAAACAAAAACCGCAAATATTCTATATTCAAATAAGATGGGTTACAAAATAAAGCTAAGATTATTTGCCACAATGATTGTGATTTGGCATGCCGCCAACCAATAAAAAATATGTACATTGATGAAGCTTGTTGACAGTTTTCTTGACGATCAAATCCTTTGTTCGTAAAAAACGAGTTGAATATCAATTTCGGGTCTTGGACTTAATTGGTGCTGCCAACTAGATCTATCCCAGTTTTTCGAATAGCTTGTCTCTTCTAGATATGGCCTGCTTGCATTGGTTGGTTATTCAACATTCCATTCTTTGTCAAGTATTAATTTCCCTCTGTCGTGGAAAACTTGGGGTTTAAGGTGCTTTCCTTGTAATGTTCCTGACCATTGACATCTGAGACAACTTAGAAATGCGATTCAGGCCCAATTCCAAGTCAAGGGAGTCGTTTTATGTGACATCAACTATGAGATGGAAAAAAAATCAAGTATGTTGTGACTACTATTCTCCTTGTATTCGATCATCTGTTTGGTTGAAAAGCCTGCCTGAAGATTTGTATGTTGAAATTATTTGTTTTATTACAGTAAATTGGAAGGAACGTCCAAGCCAGCTGCAAAATGTTCTTTTGTTGAAGTACATGACTTCTTTGGGCAACACAAGTCTGGCAAGTGTATCAAATGCAGAACGCATCATCACAGGTTTGACAAGTGTATCAAATGTTGCAGATTGCATCAGAATATATCTTTTGTCATAGCGGTGGCAGATATGGCGGCCCACATAAAGGTCTGGAATGTTCGAAGGTGATGCCAAATATGTGGAGTCTGTAACTACATCTAGAGGAAAACAAACAAACTTTGACAAAGAACATGGCTTTCTGTCAAGTCTATTACCACACCCAAAAGTAGCTCAACAAACTTTGAAATAGAAACTTTTGTAGTGATAATATGTCGTTTTATCCACCCATACAGTTTTTGTTACCCGCTTCTGGGTACATTCACGAATGGAGTAATATTTTGTGGCATTTACGAACATCACAAACCATTTTGCAAGCTACGGTAATTGTGATGCCCCTGAGGAAGACAAATTCTTGTGTGATCTACAGAATTCGATACACTTGCCAAATCTATGTTGTTGGAAGAAACTATATACTTCAACGAAGAAGTATTTTGCATGTGACCTAAAAATCCATTACAATTCCTAGCAAGAAAACAAAGAAGATCAACAAACAAATCTCCAGGCAGGATTTTCAACCAACCAAAGCATCAAATACAGGGAGAACACCAACCATAAGATACTTGTTCTTTTTTTTTCCCCCTGTCTGAGTTTCTGTTGGATAACAGACTTTTTTTTTTACTCAAAGCTCACATCACATAAAACCAGTCTCTCTTCTTTCATTTGGGCCTCAATTGCATCTCTAAGTTGTCTTACATGTCCATGACCAGGAATATTAGAAAGAAGGCACCCTAAAGCCCAACTCTTTGATAATAGAGAGAAATGGCAATAAATATTTAAAAGCAACGATGGATGATCTTCCATAGATTTTGGGTTAATTCATTTTAATGACAAATGTTCTCGATATTTTCGCTTATTAATGCCAATATTTTTGAATATGTACCATGAATAGTGACTAATAGCACGTATTAACATTCCCATATCCGAGCAGATTCTCAAATCTGACATCTAAGATATGCACAATATTAAAGAGGGACATGACGTCAAGGCCTATGTGGGCGACATGTTCGTGGATGACAGCGAGGTAGTACAATATTGCACTGTTACTATGATGAGGCCTTTAAAAAACTAAAAGAGCCAATATTTTTATTTTTTTTGCAAATTCAAAATGCAAGCAAAAGAAATTACCAGATCCCATAATATTCGCCTGTCTATTCATTTTAATGGGAGATGTCCTTGAGCTTTTCGCTTATTAAAGCCAATCTTTTTGAACCTATCTGGTCAGTTGTGACTTTTGAAAGCATAATTAATGTCTATTGGGAAGAGCAGAAGGTAGCGAGGATGGAGGGGAGCGACAAATGCTTTTAAATTTTTTGAACCCGAAAAGGAGTCAACCCGCCAAACTATGAAAACTCGACTAAGTATGGAAAGGTAGGTAGGATAGACAAACTCATTGCGGGCAGAGGCATGGTTGTGAGTTCGAGGAGTGCGGGGTTGAATTGTAGAGCACAAAAGTTCTGGGTGCAAGATGTATACACCGAACACGAGCTACCATAGTTCGATAACACCTATCCATGAAGCCACACCATAAAATTGGCTAAGTATGCAACCAAACGACGGTCGGTAAGAATCGTGATGTGAAGATATAGATGGAGGTAACGATTTTTCAGTTCGCCACACCGGGAACTCGCGAGCACAAAAACGTAAGAAAGTATAGAACCGGAAACATAGTTTACAAGACAAAAAAAAAAGGGAGAGAACAACTATATCGTTCACACAACAAAACTTTCTCTCATAACTATGAAACCATAGTAAGACATAAACCATGGAAAAAACATCTCCAACTATGAAATATAGTTTGAGGTTGACAAACTCTGGTTGAAGGCGTAACAGATGCAATTTACATCGTCTGCAATTTTTTTGTATGTTATTTTATCTTAATAGTATTTTATGGAGAGTCAACTGCAAAACAATATAACAACAGATCCAACTATGGATGCAACACCCCAACATTGCAAACCCTAGGCAAACAAGAGCAAGCAACAAATAACAACCCAGTTAAGAAGCACCAAAAGGCCCAACTGCAGCCACAGGACCCGAACCATGCAAAGTCGAATCAAACAACAATAAATAACATCTAGCGAACAAAGAATCAAGCAGCAACCAGTCCACCAGGAATGACGCAGTTCCAATCGCGGTTGCAGAACCCCAAACGTGCAAACTGCAGTAAGATGAACAAGCAAATAAGAAATCAGTGGAGATGCAAGAAGCAAGCATGAACCAGTGAACCAACAATGTCGTTGAAGCACAATATTGCCCAAATTGACTATAGAGAACATTGCATATACATAAAAAAAAAACCAGAAGAAAATGTATTGTAACAAGCCTACTAAGTAAACATTCAACGCTAGCAAGCCTGTTAGGTAAACATTTAAGTCTGTCAGAAATGCTCTGTAAATATTTAAGAAAAAATGCAAAGTGGCAGGTCTTTAACGTACCAATTTTTTTATTATTATAATTTATGTAACAATAGTTCGAACAGTAGAGAATGTATTCGAAGGACAAACTTTGGATATGCTAACATATCAAACATTGGCATAAATTTAGCTAGCAAAAAATGCTAAGACAAACATTCGAACTAATGCTAGCATTAATCCACCTTCAAGCAACACATACGAAAAATATATGATTCAAAAAGACTGTACACAATAAAAAAGTTTGGATATGTTAACATATCAAACATTGGGGATAGCGAAGCCGGCAACAAGACCTCCAATTTGTTATCCAATTAGATCACTATATATATGTTACTTTTTAGTATACAAAAATCAATGTTTTTAGTTCCCTAGCTCCAACAATAGAGATTATGCAAATATTTTTGGTCAAAGGACAAACTAATATGAAGTTAACGAATTATCGATCGCTATAGTCCCTCTATGCCTATGACAATGACTAATAATAAAAATAGAGGTTTATATAATATTCATATTATACAAGGAACTTGCACCCCAAAAAGTTGTTATTGTTTGGTATGCTTAAACACTTTTGATTGATCACCACCTCATAAAAGCTAATCATTAAAATATATATAAAGAATTATATAAGATTGTGCTTATCCCAAAGGTTATTATGAATTTATTATGAGTATATTTCATTTATGATAAATTTAAAAATCATGAATGAATAATATCTCATGATAGGCTATATTAGCGGTAAGTTTGAGTGTTTGCAATGTCTATGACCTTAGTTTAAAACTTGGTAGAGTCATTTTTTATTCTACCAATAGAAGCAAGATGTTTCATACATGCTAGGTGGAGGTGATCCCTAAACTCTTTGTGTGTGTGATAAGCATTATGCATTAAATCTAAGGGGTTCATTGGATGTGTTAAGTATGAATGCTAGCACAATCCATCTCAACCCGGGTTGTAAAGTTCAAGAATGTAT
Source organism: Picea engelmannii (assembly GCA_009831015.1). Classification (NCBI taxonomy): domain Eukaryota; kingdom Viridiplantae; phylum Streptophyta; class Pinopsida; order Pinales; family Pinaceae; genus Picea; species Picea engelmannii. The sequence goes on along the minus strand of WSFP011392674.1, from coordinate 12,031 downwards.
ATATCAAATTCACACAAATGATTAAAATATTAAATATTAGAAATCGAGATATGCAACCTCAAGCTCTACATCCTTAAGGTGCATGTTAGACCCAAGTTTAAATGGACTTGCTCTAGTGATAATGTGATTGACATCGTGTTCTTAATCCATGTTCTATATATTTCTATTCGTGTTTTTTATATATCAATTCATTTTTAAAGTATATTCATGTCCACTCTTTCTTTTAGTTTATTTGTGTCCATTTGTGTTTTAGGTTGGCTATTTTTTTGTTTGAGATTTACTACACACACAAAGTGCTGAATATTTCCTCCCTATTTGGGTTATCGAATTACTCAATAAAACATTCTTCTTTCTTGTACATGAAAGAGAACTATCGCTGCAACTATGGAATAACCAAAACATTACATGGAAATAAAAGCTAAAATTGTCAATTGAGTTTAGCTCATACAATCGAGAGGAGGAGTGTTATCCTCCCCACTTAGGTTCAATTCCCACAAGTGACATGTTAATCTTTTGATGAATATATTGTTGACAAAACTTCAAGGTTGTACATAATTCGGTTTACTTTGGCTATCATCCTTGGAATGAGGGAAGTACCCGATGGGTTTCCCAAAAAATGCATTACGCAAACACTAAAAAAAAAAAGTGGGGACATTTACACACTCATGGGTGGATTGCACCTACAAATCTAAATAATAGAGGATGATGTACACGTGACTTGGGAGAAACCCTTGTTTATATCATTAAAGGGGTAAAAACAACTATGCTTAATATTAAGTCACTAATAAGAATGATTGGGATTTTCATCACATAAAAGTAGCATTTTTACAAATATAACATATGACGATATCCTAATCATACACACAAAATAACTCATGTACATAGAGTCTAATACCTAACAAGGATATTGTAACTAGGTAACCAACATTCTCACCCCATTAGAAAAAATCCCTCAAAGCTAAAAGATAAAATAACAAGTACGCATGGCATTGGCATGGGCAATACCTGCCACGTTTGCTAGGCATAAGTCTTATGGGTCCCATTGAATTTTTTTTAGTATGAATTATGGTCCCCAACTTTTGACACTATATATAAAAAACAATAAATATTTATTACAACAACATTGGGGGAAGTGAAGGCAACAATAAGACTTCAAAGTTTTTGACCAATAAGATATTAGATAAATGAGATTTAAAATTTAAAATTAATCATTATTTTTTAAAACTTTGGATAAAATGGTGTATATTTTATGGTCAACCATGAACTAATAGAAAACTCAAACCTAACTCAACACTATATATCATGCCTATCGGCAGGTATAATAAGGGCCAATGTTGAAAAACTACTAGAGAAACTAAAAAGATGCATTGTTGCATTGATTGAAGTTCAAAGTATATGGTATAATAGCTTGAAAGATGCAAAAACATGCCTCTAGATCTAGTTCCATCATTGTATTACCGAATTTGACAATAGAACCCACCTTTTGGCCTACATAAATGTAGGTGATTGGCCTACTAAGAGACTTTTTAGGAATGTGTGCAAAGAAAAGAGGGCTCCACTTTATGAATAAGTCGCTTGTAGACTAAAATGTGAGATTTGAACCCCAAACCACTCACTTCAAAAATTGTTACTTCAACCAATTGTACTAAACACGTTATTATGTTAAAAGGACAAAAGGAGGAATTGTTTCCCTTTTTTAGTAAGCGACTACCCAAGAAGAGTGGTGCTCTACACATGCAAACTTGGATGCCCTACAAAAATTCTTAAAACTCTCATTTGGATTCCTCTTCAAGGAGTCCTCTCCATTTGATCTCGTACTATGTGATTTGCCTTTTATATTAGCTCCAATATTAGCTTCAACATTAGCTTTCCTTGGTCATATATGAGACAGATCTCTATTTGGACAACCATCCTTCTACCCAACTTACTTTGAAATAGGTGACATGGAAGAATCATGGAGTTTTCCCTTGTTGGGAATGTCCAATGCATATGTAACTTCCCCAACTTTTGCTAACACTCTGCATGGGCCATAGAACCTGGGTTGAAGCTTGTTCTTACCTTGTTGTCAAAGAGTTTCTTGCTTGTATCGATGCAATCAATATAATAACATATCTTCAACCATGAAATATATTTTAGTAATGTCGATCAACTTCTTATTTCATTTTGTTTGCCACCATGGACAAGTTGTCCTTGAGGATGCCAAAGATGTTTTGCATTCATATAGAATGTTAGTTGCAATAGGGAGTTTAATATTTTGAAAGAGAAATTCCTTGGGCAATGGGGATCCATAGTCATATAATGGCTTGAAGGGGGTCATTTTAATGGTAAAGTGATAGGTAGTATTGTGCTAATAATTTGCCAAATGGAACCACCACATTCATTCACTTTGTTTACCCCCCGTGTATATTTAAAGATATCCTACAAGCACTTATTGACTGTCTCCCCCATTTATTTTAGGGTGATACAAAATACTCATTTTAATAATTACACTACTAATTTGAAAATTTCTTGCCGAAAGTGACAAATTTGGGGTCTTGATCACTAATGACGTACTGAGGGAATAAACACACTTAAATAATAAATTGACAACCATAAAATCTATAAAATTGGTACTCAGGGAAATGAAATGGCCATATTTTGTTAAATGATTGACTACCACAATGGCAACATCCTTACATTTGGAGAACAATTGACTAGTGATGAAGTCCATACATACCTCTTACCACTTCTAGTTTGGCATTGAGTTGGAGAAGGAAAGGATAAAGGAATAGTCTCCACCTTCTTACACTAGAAAGTGCCACATTCTACATTAATCCACTCAATACTAGACTTCATTTTTAGCCAATAAAATTTGGAGGAAACATTTCTATAAGTTTTGTGCAAGCCCACATTAGGTGCATGATCATTTTGAGGAGCAACTTGCTGAATAAGAGGAGAGACATGTTGTAAATTTATACAATGCTTTAAAAGGTGACACCACTTTTGAGAGTCTAAGGTTGGCCCTCCTTGTCAATAATAATGTCTTGTTGACACTAAGCATTATGAGGATCTATTATGTATTCTATGAGTAGCTCTTGTACCCAAGCAAGTTGGTTGACTAAGATGGAGTTGAATGTGGGTGGTACATCCTGCTAAGATAAAGAATTTGCAACATTATATCCCTATCTTTCTTATAGATTATCTCAAAGTCATAAGCTTAGAGGCAGTTAACCCACTATTGTTACTCCTCTCTAAGAGCACCCTGCATCAATAAGTGCTTAAGGTTGAGGCAATCACTTTTAATAAAGAACAATTTTCACTTAGGAGGAATTATACCACTTGGCCACTACATAAAATATTTCTAACATTTCTTTATTATACGTGGACAAGTGCTTTTCTTTGTCATTCAACTTTTGACTTTCAAAAACAATGGATCTAACATCATGTAAGAGTACTACACTAAGTTAAAATTAGATGAACCACTTTTAATGATGAAGGGTTTGGTGAAATGATGGGTAGTAAGCATCAATGTATAAGCAAGGACCTAATTTGTGCTCTCAAAAGCTCGTTGTTCCCCAATATACCAATGAAGGCATCCTTCCTTATTAAGTCAGTGAAAGGAAAAACAATAGTAGACAAATTATGTACAAATCTATGACAAAACCCCACTAAACCCCAAAATCCTTGAAGTTTTTTTTTAAGATCATAGACACTAGATACTCTTGAATAGCTTGGATCTTTGCAGAATTAGTATAAACACCCTTTTTAGAGTTAATATAGCTAATATATTCCAAGGAAGTCTTAGTAGACTTACACTTGAATTCTTTTGCATGGATGTTATGTTGTGTTAAAGTGTATAATACGATATCCAAAGGCTTTAAATTCCATGTAGATGATCTATTATAAATGAGGATGTAATCAAAGAAGACTATCAAAATCTTATAGAGGTACATATTGAACAATTTATTCATTGAGGCCTAAAATGTAGCAAGAGCATTGCAGATGCCAATGGCATCACCTAGAATTGGCAATGGCCCTAACAAATCTTAAATGTAGTTTTCCTTGATCATGTAGCCTTGTAGGTATTTGGTTATAGTGAGAAAAAGAGGTCAATGTTTTAAAAAAACTTGGCACCACGTAGCTCATCCTTCAAGTCATGGAAGCAAGGCATTAGGATTAACTAATCTTTTATATTGAAACAATTAAGCATTTTGTAATCAATATAAAGGTAAGAAACATCCATTTTCCTCACCAAAACTATTATGACCCAAGGGGGCATATATAGGGTTAAATGCATATGATATGATCCCAAGGGGGGCATATATGGGGCTAAATGTGCATGTAATGTGTAAATATATATGTAATAAGGTCGACCTAATAATAAATGGGCCTCTTGTGCAAGTGTGAATAGGTATATATCGAGATCGTGTATTCATTATTGTAGAGAAGATGAATTGTGATGTATGAATGTATTTGGTTATGTGGAGGAGGTTCTCCTATTCTTTAAGGAGTTATTGTGTAGCTTATACATCTTGGAGTTTTACTCCACACTCATATTTTGTACATGGTGTGTACTTATGTTCTGTTATGATATTTTAAGCATTTAGATCATCACATTTGGTTTGAGAGCACCGATCCTAGGGTTTTGCCTCATCAATAAAGTCATCTTTTCGCTATAACTGCTTTTTGGGGGGCACTTCAGAGAGAGAAACTTGGAGGTTGTTTAAAATACATATCAAGGTACCTGTGGTACAAATTTTAGCTTCTGGATCGTTGTATTTTCGGAGATACACCTTATGGAAGATATGGTTTTTGACTAGTCCTATAGCTAGTCTCAAACAAGTGTTCCGGGTCAAATAGTCATATCTTCGTCATAGAGGATCCAAATTCAGTGAGACTAGTTGCATTGGAAAGAGGAAAGTCCATAGTATTGTTGGTACAATTTCCAGAATCTGATATAAAATATTGGACGTGTGGCATTCTGTACAAGTTCAATCTCCATAATAGGCCAAAAATCAGCAAGGTTTGGGAAAGATACCCTAACTTTCACTTGGCACATCCAAATTTGGTGAGACCTATGAAATTGCAGAGAAGACATTTCATAGTACTATAGGCCGAAATTTTAGACTTGGAAGGGCCAAAATTTCAGAAATACATCAGAAGGAAGGTCGGCTAGGAGAACATACTCCAAATCAAAGTTTCAAAGGTATGTTTACTTAAAACTATCATAACTTTTGATTGTGATATTCGATTGAGTTGATTCAAAAGCCATTGGAAAGAGAAAACATATAAGATTATATTCAAATAAGGATAATAACTATTTGAGATCATTATTCCTAATATATTAAGGTTGTAAGTTGAGGTTTGGGTTATACCTCAATTAGGAATCAATGGCAATACCTAGCTTTAGAAGAGATGGAGATAAAGATGAAATCAATATGTATGAGGATGATAAAGGAAAATGATTTGAGTACTTTGAAGGTAGTATTTTACTTGGGGGATGAAGCTTTTAAGTGGTGGGATAGGCTTGATGAAGGTACTAAAAACTCTCCCACGTGGGAATATTTTGAAGAACTCTTCTCAAATAAATGGATCAAGGATACAAAAAAGGAGGAGATGTATAAAGTTCTAGAGGAGTTAAAGGAATCAAAAGAAAATTTCTCCAAATTGAAAAAATTTAATGAGGAGCGAAGAAATTATATTACAAAGAAAAATGATGAGTTCATTAAGTTGCAATCCCTTGATGAATCACTCATGAAGGAGGTTAAGAACCTAACGAAAGAAAAGAGTAGCAAAACAAAGTGGGAAAATGATGATTCAAGGGAAGAATTGAAAAAGAAAGGTGAAGAGGTATGTAGATTATGAAACCGTAATAAAAAAACTATTGGATGAGGTTAAAAGATTGAAAGAAGAAAAGAAGACTTATCAAAATCAAGAAGAAATGAGGATCTTGGATGAAGAATTTACCAAAAGACTTTAAGAAGAAATTTGCTAAAAGGTTAAGGAATCCCTAAAACCTGATGAGGTAAAATTAGAAATGCAATCCAGAATTGAAGAAGGACGTCAAAATTTGATAGATGGGGTCACATTAGAGCTTCAAAGGGAGAAAGAAGACAAGATTCAAGAAGGTCAACATAAGATACTTAAAGAAGTCGAACTCCATCTAGAGGATGTACATGCCAAATATGATGGTATTATCTCCAAGGCTATAATAATCAAAGACCAAGCAAAGACGATCAAGGATGCCATTTTCTCTGAAAAGAAGATAGATGAAATGGGTTTGTAGAGTGAATAAAAATGTAATGTCCCCATTTTGGGGTTCCTTTGCTCTATAGTTGGAGATGTTTTTATGGGCTTGTGTCAACTTGATAAGAGGGGCAATTTGATGTTACCAATGAGCTGAGGGGGTTTTGAGGAGTTATATAATGTTTTTAGAGGTATGTTTATCATTGTCATCGCAATCACACCTACGTAATCAGATTTTGATCCTGACACATTTCGATTGTTCCCATAATTTGGGAATATTAATGAGCATTATTTAATGGATTTCACTAAGGTTGTCATTTTAATAAATTATCTAAGAGGGGTACCTTGGTGTACTAGCTTGTTGGAACTAGGATGAAGAGCTCTAAATGTTGAGATGATAAAAAAGTGACTTTCAATGCCCACAAATGCTTTAAATTCAAATAAATCACTTTTTGGGAGTAAAAAGGTTAATAAATTAATAAAGTGATTTTATTAAAGACAAATTAAAAAGTCACTTGAGGGGAAAAGAGGAAAAGTGGTATAAAACTACAATGAGAGCTCATTCTCTCATTATGTTGATGATTATTTCTGATTTGGTTTGGAGAGTTCTTGGAGCCTTTGGGGGTTTGGATTAAACCTAGTTTGGATTAGTTTCAGTGGTGAAAGATTCCACCCTAGATAATCAGGTCTCGGTGGTGAGAGATCCACCCTAGACATTTGGTGGTGAAGATCATTCGGATCTTCCACTTGCTTCCATTGTTGAGGAGTTAGATCCACATTTTGCAGCAGCTTGGGGCTTGGAAAATATTTAATTCTACTATGTAGGTTGATTCATATTCCCGAGGGACAATCGATATAGTGGAGGTTGACTTTGTTGTATAGAGGCTGATTTCCTTCTTTGTGCAGGTTGTTTCTTTGTGTGGAAGGTTTATTTGTTGAAGGAGATTGAAATCTCCATGTAGAAATCATATTTCCTTTATTAGGTCAAGTTCTCCCATTGTTGGGTCGAATTAACTTGTGGAGAGGTCGAGTTCTCCCATTGTTGGGTCGAATTAACTTGTGGAGAGGTCGAGTTCTTCAATTAGAAACCGAGTTTCTCCTTGTCGAGGGCCAAGTCTTCTTGCTCGGTCTTATTTATTTGTGGTTGGACTATATTTTCTTGCCAAGGGGTAGAGTTATTCCCTGGGCAACAGTAATTTTCCTCACGGGCCAAAATCTTAACCATTGGGTCGAGTTTCTCTTGGTTTGAGGTCGTATCCTTGTGGTAGGGAGGTCATATCTTTCAGTTGGGCCGTTATATTTTGTAGCAGGGCCGATTACTTCTTGAATAACAGGTTGTGTGGCTTTTGGAGGGTTGCTACAACCATCATCCCTAACTTTCTTTATCTATTTACAACCAACAATAGTACTAGCCATTGCAAGTACATTCCATGGTCAAAATTGTGAGTTGTATCGTTGTGTAATGTTCAGATTGAATTCAAATAAAGTTGGGCATGCTAGTTATATATTTCTTATTGTTGTAACCATTGTTTATGCACTAGTTAATTACAACATTGTTGTCATACCTTTGCATGAGTCTTGCATACCTTATTTGGCAATAAAACCCTCATTTATTTGTTGAGACAATAATTGATAACACCAAACAACAAGCATATTAACCTAACAACAACATTAAACATGGTTACAATGAGATTTGGGAGTGTCTAACAAATGTTTGACAAAATTCCCACTTTATAAATAACTTAAGAACACTACATCAAATAGAGAATGAGTTAGAATAGTGAGTTTAGGCATAATTAACAAAGTGTTTGACATAATTCATAAACTAGAAGAACACTAAAAATACTACAACAACAATAAGAAGGCTTATATTGGTATTTGGGGTTTGTTTGTCAAGTGTTAAACGAAAGTACTAACCCAAAAGATAACAACAACAAGCATAGATTTATAGCAGCCACAAGGAAGGTTATTACAGTGGGATCATAGTGTGTTTTCCTCTCAGTCGAGGGGGGGGGGAGCAAACCATGAAGGATATTTTTAGATTGTTTTGGTACATTCAAAGCATTATAAAGATGGGAACAATTCACTAATTCATGGCATAATTTTTACAATCCTGCCAGGAATATCATAAGAATCTAATAACACCATTAGAGCCTCCAGAGTGGTTGAAGTGATACTTATCAGTTGGGAAAAAGAAGAAGAATATGGGATTCAAATTTGAAGTAGTTGGTGAAGCAAAGACCTCACTTCATGATGAAATTTTGACATAACCATAGGTTAACTTTTTGGATGAGAATGATTATGGTGTGTGCAATTAGGTTGAAAAACAACAACTTTTGATACATCATCGCTAGTGCATATGATGGATAGGTTGATAACACATATGATGCATTTTTTCGATCAACCAATGTTGAGGATTCAACATCTTACCTTAGTCGTGACACTTATGAGGGTCTGGGTGTATTAGCACCCAAATACGATGAAGATTTGGTGTTGGATGAAATTCCTTTGGATGTTGATCTAACTTCTAGGAAGTTATTCATGAGGGATGATGAAGACGAAGTTGGAAAGCTTACACATGAGCTTTATATGGAGTTGAGTTTAGCACATTCTTCATCATTTCAGTCATCTATGGCAGTGAGGACACATGAGGATGTTAGTGGTACTTATGATTTGATGGAGGAGTTTCTTGTGATGGTCGAGCTTGAGGAACATTCAGATTTGCATGGGATTGACGCGAGGTATGACATAGATACTTCTGATTATACATATATTCTGCATCTTGGAGATTGCGAGCCACTTATTTTGGGGATCCCATTGACGACTCAAGTCATAACTGTAGATGGGGAAGTTGAGCATATACCTTGTGGAAATTGATATATTGAGGACGTGGACACACCAATATGGGATTGTGGGGCGATTCCTTTACATGGATTTTAAGCATACCATTGAGTTTGGATTGTTCAGGGGCGAGAAGTTGATAGATGAGCTTCATTGAGCAACATATTTCTTGAAGATTCATCTTCAATTGGGATATCACCAGACTACTTCCAGGTGTCATTATGGGCACTGCGAGTTCTTGGTCATGCCATTGGGGTTGACCAACATACTTTCCACCTTTCAGTCTCGCATGAAATGCATCTTCACATCGCAACTACAAGGGTTTATGTTGGTGTTCTTTGATGATCTCCTCATATACAACAGGAAATGGGAGGATCATTTGAGATAGTTAGATGAGACATGGTGCATGATGGAGACCATATTCAAGCATGGGGTAGAATACTCTCTAGAGATTGATCTTCGATCAAGTTATCATCATGACAGGGAGCTCGGCATGACAGATGTTTTACATTGTGGCCATGTGATCAGTTTTTCTGATGTACGAACAAATCAAGAGGAGATCCATGACACATTGGATTGGCTTATGGGGATTTCAGCTAATTGGAAGTCCCACCTTCCAGTGGAATATTCCAAGGATTGGTTTGCATGTGAGTTGATGGATGGTCATATTTAGGATGATAGTTACAAAGTGGTGGACGATATCATCTACTACAAAGCTAGCATAGACTTAGTCCATGAGTCCACACTTAGGGAAGAGATCACGAGGGTTATACATGATACACCCTTGACAGGGCATCCTGGGTACTTCCAAACTTACCAACAGATCAGAGAGAGGTTCTCATGGAAGGGCCTTGAAGACGATGTGTGGAGACATGTGAGGGAGTGTAGGACTTGTCAGGAGAACGAGTTAGAGAATACTTATCCAGTAGGATTATGGCAATCTACACTCATTTCATGATAGAGGTGGGAGAGTATGTCAGTAGATTTCAACACAGGTCTACCAAAGGTGCATGGCAGGGACTACATTTAAGGGACTTCATTAGAGTATGAGGTGTCACAGATACCAGAGTGGTTCTTTAGGGAGGCATTTATGATCCATAGGTTGCATGAGTACATTGACCATGATAGGGATAACACGATTCTCGGGACATTTTGGTCGTAGTTGTACAAACTAGCTAGCACAAAATTGATTAGTGCAACACAATTGGAGTCAGTTGGTATGACGTATAATGGACTTCTAGTTTGGATGTGGGTTCTAGGAACTCATATGATTGGTCCATTTCATTTTTGGGATGCTCCGAGAAGAGATGATGGGGCACATGCTATATGGCAGGATAAAAAAAAAATTGTCGATACCTAGGATCAAGTATGACAGTGGACTTGCAGACTTTGATTCCGATGAGGTGCATCTAGAAGATATGATCCATAGTAGTGGGGTTAGGTATTATAGACATTACATCTTGGGGTTCCAGGAGTGGAGGATGTAGTCTAGGCATGAGGGCCAACCACTTATGATCAAAGTGGTGCAACATTAGCATGGTGGGTTCTTTTTTAGGCTAGCTTGGGACCCTGGGATTTCACGGGTTGACAGTTTGGCAACTGATACAAATGGCAGAGCCAACTATTACTTTCATGAGCCTATTCATATGAAGCATTGGATTGGTTTCCTAGATGGGATATTCTATGAGGGGTGGATTGAGTATTTATAGTATATGTTTATTGATCGATGGTCTTCAAGAGGCCTCTTGTGTTAGTACTTTGCAGGGCAGTATTGTATGCATTAGATGCTTCACATATTTTAGGTTGGTTTGGGACCCTGGGATCATTCTCAGCTTTAGTTTGGGTCAGATTTTTTATCATAGGGTTGTGATGGCATTACTTGTGGACAAACAATCTTTGGGAAGGGAGGATTGTAATGTCCCATTTTTTGGGTTCCTTTGCTCTATGGTTGGAGATGAATTTATGGGCTTCTATTAGCTTGATCAGAGGGGTGATTTGATGTTACGAGTGAGCTCAAGGTGTTTAGAGGATTTATATGATGCTTTCAGAGGTCTTATTATCATCTTTTATCATCGTGATCACACCCGCGCAATCAGATTTCGATTCCGATGCATTTCAACCATTCTCGTAATTTGGGAGTATTAATGAACATTATTTAATGGATTGCACTATGGTTGCCATTTTAATAAATTATCTAGGAGGGGTACCTTGGTGTAATATCTCGTTGGAACTCAGATGAAGAGATCTAAATGTTGAGATGATAAAAAAGTGACTTTCAGTTCCCATAAATGATTTAAAGTCAAATAAATCACTTTTTGGGAGTAAAAATGTTAATAAATTAATAAAGTGATTTTATTAAAGATAAATTAAAAAGTCACTCGAGGGGAAAAGTGGAAAAGAAGTATAAAAGTACAATGAGATCTCATCCTCTCATTATGTTGATGATTATTTCTGATTTGGTTTGGAGAGCTCTTGGATCCTTTGGGGGTCCGGAATAAACCCTGGTTTGGATTGGTTTCAGTGATGAAAGATTCCACCCTAGCTATTCAAGTTTCGGTGGTGAGATATCCACCCTATTCATTTGGTGGGGAAGATCATTCAGATCTTCCACTTGCTTCCATTGTTGAGGAGTTAGATCCACATTTTGCAACAACCTAAGGTTTGGAAAATATTTAATTCTACTATGCAGGTTTATTAATATTCCTGGGGGACATAGTGGAGGCCAAGTTTGTTGGATAGAAGTTGATTTATTTCTTTGTGCAGGTCATTTCTTTGTGTGGAAGGTTTATTGGTTGAAGGAGGTTGAAATCTCCATGTAGAAATTGAATTTATTTTGCTAGGTCGAGTTCTCCCATTCCTGGGCCAAATTAACGTGTGGAGAGGCCAAGTTCTTCCATTATAAATTGAGTTTCTCCTTGTTGGGATATGAGTCTTCTTGTTGGGTGGTATTTTCTTGCCAAGGGGT